>CM029465.1:32831516-32947766 GCA_017140185.1 Eucalyptus polyanthemos subsp. polyanthemos
AGTTGAGACTTATTAAAGGAAGGTCTTGGAACCGAAAAGAACTTTTTCAAGTTTTCGAGACCCTATCGAAAATTTCTTTGAAATATTTGATAAGTCAGTTTTTTAGAAAATCATTTTCTTTCAAAAGATTATCTTCTTTTTCTTTAAAGTAGAAACATTCACGTCTAAACTTTTTAACTTTTTCTTCTAAAATGATTTCTTTTTGTTTTAGAGCTGAGTTTTCCTTTTTAAGTTCGGAAGTTCTTTTGAGAGAAGTCTTAAGACTAAAACACAATTCATCAATGTATTTAGAGACTTTGACAGGAATTTTAAAATCATTTACCTCGAAATTATTTGTCAGAGTCGATCCCGAATCGAGTAAGTGCAGTGTGCCATCAAACATATGTTGGCATATTCATTATCACTTTCTTCACACTGTATCACTCCAGTTTTCAGACTTTGAGAGCTTTTCGAAATTTTTCAGCTTTTCCTCTTTTCTTAGAGAGAGAATGGTTAGGTCTAATGTGTCCATTTTTCTTGCATTCGAACCAAACTACATCTTTGTTTGGCTCCTCATCATCACAGAACACAGTCTCGTTGGCTTTGGAAATTTTGTTTATTTGAGTTGAACCTTATTCCTTTTCTATTCAATTTTCTGAATCTTCTTATCATGAGAGCAAGCTCCTCATCGTCGAGATCATCTCGAATCGCATCATCAGAATCATCATTTGATTTTAATGCGATGGATTTCTTACCTCTTGGATCTTCGTCTTCATTAATTCTTTCAACTTTATAAGATTTGAAGAGTTCCAATCAGCTCAGTCAAACCAGATAGTGCCATAATTCTTTGTGTCTCTCTTATTGAAGTCTTTATATGATTCCAATCCTTGGAGAGTCACCTTGATGGCTTGTTCACCTTCATGGGATCAGAAATTTTTGACCTTGATTCTCAAGACCATTGACAATATCTGTAAAACAACTAAACATGTCAGTTATAGATTCTCCTGGTTTCATTTTGAAGGCTTCATATTGACCGAGGAGAATGTTAATTCTTGTCTCCTTCACTCGATCTGTTCATTCATAGGTAATATGTAATCTGTCACATACTTCTTTTGCTGTAACACACGAAGATATTATGTTATATTCAGTTGGTGATAAAGCACAATATAAAGAGTAAATTGCTTTTGCATCGAGTGCTTGTCTCTTGTTTATCTCTTCCTGAGTCATTCCGCTGGTTTCAACTTCTTTCCTTCTTTCAGAAACTGATGCAGCAGATGGAGTGATTCCTCTTTCTACAACGTCCCATTCCAGAGGATCCTTTGATCGTAGGAAAGCTTTCATCTTGTTCTTCCAGATGTTGTAATCCTTTCCATCAAAGTAGGGTGATGCAGTATTGCTTTGTCCTTCCACCAGCCCTGGTGCTAACATACTAGCCATGGATCTTTTTTCAAGTAAAACACTTCAAATAAAGTAAGAACACGAGCTCGATACCAATTGATATAGCTAGTACGAGTACCTAGAGGGGGTGAATAGGTATATAAAAGATTTTTTCTGATAATTGCACAATACTTAGACAGTTGAAGGATTTGCAATAAATAATAATCAGCGTAAGGCGAGTAAAGGAAAGAGAGAATTGAACACGCGGTTTATAGTGGTTCGGCAGTTCAAGCCCTACGTCCACTCTTAACGCAGCGACAGCCAATTGGCTGGATTTCACTATGAACAAAGAGATGTTACAGTGTTGATCTTCCTTGATTTCTTGGTGTAGATGATCTACCACACTCGCTCAAGGTATCACCAAGTACAAACACTCTCTATGTATACAATTTCGCTCAAACTGTATCGACTAACAATCAAGGTGCTTCATACTCTGGAATTTCTCTATCGATCACACTTCCACCACAACTAGAACGTCTTCCTTTTTATACTCCTTTATGCCATCATACCGTTGGCACTTACCAAAGGAATTCCTCCAATCTACCCGTTGGACGGAATCAATCAAGAAGATTATTCGAGCTATAGAAGGAACCTGACGATAGCCCATCAATCCTGTTCGCCCATACAATCAGGATCTTGGTTTCTAAGAATAGAACATTCCAAGAATATTTCGTCGACCACCGGATCTTTAATTGATCTAGATACGAACAAAGAATCCGTTATATTTATCCAACCAAAAAGATCTTCTCCAGAGGATAGGATTAAATCATCAACCATATACTTGACTCACGGATTTCCTTCATCTTTGGATTAGAAAGCTGTCGGTGAGAATAGTCTTGAGTCTTGAGTCTTGAGTCTTGAATCTTGAGTGCGGTGATCGAGAAAGTCTTCGGACTTTAAACTAGACGATCTCTGAGATATCCGGACTAGCGATAGAAACGTTTTGTCGGCTTCAAAATATTCTGGAAAGATTTCTCCAACATCTTGATCTTTTTTTCTTTTTTTAACAATGATATATTGTATTCACAATTATGATTATCTCAAAACATTTATAATTAATCATCCAATGAATACAAAACTAAAATGTGATTCTTTAAGCTCGATTTTCATCTTTTCTTGAAACTCTCAATTTCAGTTCAATTTGCTTTTCTAGAAATGTCACATTAGATCGAATCAATTCATGATCATTGACAGCATTCTAAGATAACAAATATTGAATAGAAATCTTGAGAATAAGTAAGAGTCATGAGGGCACTTAATTGATAAACTCTTTTCCGCAAGAGTCTCACATGACATAAAAGTTAAGATAAAAACTTTTGTCATTCTTGTGGGTTGTCTCATGCATACGTAGTATGAAATACATATTATGATATTAAATCATTTCCCATGAAACATATGTTTACACTTTCAATACCATACATATGATAATTTAGACATACCTAATGTCTAACTTGAGTTCACGCGTCTGCTCTATTGAAAAATTAATTAGAACTCACATCTGACATCAAATACAAATAAAGTAAAATATGTGGGTAATTTTACTTTTAGACATAGTAATATTATGTTATCATCTTAACAATCAATTAAGGCGACATTTATATTTTAAGCTTGAACTCTCGATTATCACCTAGATAATAAGCTAAAAAACCGCATCATTTCTATTTATCACATAATAAATAGAAGTGATTACTCGTGTGAATGTGCTAATCTCTTATCTGTTTGACATGCTTTCTCAATTTTATATGATGCACTAAGTATTAAGATGCATAAACATCAAATAAAAACTCATAGGCATTGATAATGAATACAAATTCATTAAAAGTGAATACTTAAGGGAAATTACAATATTAAGTACATTAGCCTCTATGCAGTCCTATAGATTTTACATGACCACGGAACACATCTCTAGGTATTGACTTTGTCATTAGATCTGCTACCATTCTATGTGTATATATGTATTGTAAGTTCACATATTTTCGTGCAATCATATCTTTAACAAAATTATACTTAGTATATATATGTTTGGTCTTACCATGATATTTTGGATCTTTGGTGTACGCTATTGCTGCTTGGCTATCATAGTTAACCAACAATGAGTTTGCAGCATTCTTAATAATACCTAAATGACCCAAAAATTTCTTAAGCCAAACACCTTCTTATATTACTGTTAATAATGCCACGAACTTAACTTCCATTATGGACAAAGCTATATAGGTTTATTTCTTATTGCTCCAAGATATGGCACAATTATTAAGTAAGAAAACAAATCTAGAGGTAGATTTCCTTTAATCTAAATCTTCTCCCCAATCAGCATCTAAATAGCCTTTAAGTCGCAGATAATTTCCTTGATAACTCAACATATAATCAGTAGTTTCCTTCATATACATTAGTATTCTTTTGATGGCTTTTCAATGTGCTTGACCTGGATTGGATTGGTATCTACTTACCATTTCAACTGCAAAACATATGTTAGGTCTTGTACACATTATAGCGTACATTAAGCTTCCAATAACACTAACATAAGAAACATGTTGTATTTGTTCCTTCTTTTATGGAGTCTTTGGACACATTATATGGCTCAATCATTCACCTTTTACAATAGAATTATCTATAGGTTTACTATTTTACATATAAAATCGTTCAAGAATCTTGCTTACATACGTTTCTTGTGAAAAAGATAATGATATCTTCAAACGATCTCTTGAAACTTTAACTCCAAGAATGTATGCAATTTCATCCATGTCTTTCATATCAAAGTTGGAGATAATCAATTCTTAATGGTATTAACAAACTCCATATTACTTCCGATAATCAGTAATTAATATATCATCAACATATAATGATATAATCACAAATTAATTTTTGGATCTTTTGATATACATACAATGATTCTTATCAATCATTATAAAATTATATGTCATTATGATATTATGAAAACGTATATATTATTGTCTCGATAGCTTGCTTAAGACCATATATATATATCTCAAAAGTCGACATGCCTTTTGTTCTTGACCTTTCAAAATGAAACCAACAGGTTGTTCTGTATAAATTTCTTCTTATAATTCTCCATTGAGAAAAGTAGTCTTTACATCCATTTGATATAACTCAAGATCCATACTAGTTACTATTGCTAAAATAATGCGAATTGAGGTAAATCTCATTACAAGAGAAAACGTTTCCTCATAATCAATTCATTCCTATTTATTATATCACTTCGCCACAAGACAAGCCTCATGTCTTTCTATTGAGTCATTAGCTTTACTCTTTATTTTGTGACTTTGCATTCTTTTGGAAGGTCAATTAGTTCTCAAACATAGTTTGACTTCATTAACTCCATTTTCTCTTCTATTGCATGTATCCATTTTTCCTTGTTATGACAATGAGCCTCATTTACATTTCTTGGCTCTTCTTCATCTTGTGGAGCAATCATAAAAGTTTCCCTTTCAATATCAAAACGTCGATGAGAAATACTTTTGTAATTTTTTGCCATACAAGAGATTGTACACTTTGCACATCATTCTCAATTATGCTCATACTCGGATTAGATAATGATAATATCATCTCATCAAGTGGTTGTAGTTGAGAATGCGTCGAATCTAATTTCTCACTTTTCATGTTACTCCTACTTGGACGAACCATACTATGTTTATTATCTTAATCCAAGGTTTCAAATAGGGAGCAGTCCTCACATATTTCGTCATTCTTAGGAAATTCATTCTCTAAGAATGTGACATCTAGTGATTCAAATTCAGTTATACTTCCACTTACTTGTTCACCTATAAACACATACCCTTTTGAGTATTTTGAGTATCTTATAAAAATACTCATATTATCTCTGGGACTCAATTTTTCATACTTGTGAGATGGCTCATGAGTATAGGCAACATAACCCCACAGTTTAAAAAAAACTTAAGCCAAGTTTTCTACCTATCCGTAACTCATATGAAGTGAAAGTAATTGATTTGGAATGAATATGGTTAAATATATAAGCAGCGGTTAATAAATCATCACTCCAAAAGGTGATAGGTAAGTTAGCATGTATCATCATGGATCTAACAATTTCTAGTAGGGTTTTATTTCTCTTTTCCGCAACATCATTTTATTGAGGAGTACAGGGAATAGACAACCGTTTTTCTATTGCTTTTTCATCACATAAATTTCTGAGCTCATTAGATGAATATTCTCGACCTCAATCAGATCTTAATATTTTTATTTTTTTTATCTAATTGATTTTTTATCAAGCTCATAAATTTTTTGAAACAACTCAACGCTTCAGATTTATGAGAAATCAAATAGACATGTCCAAATTGAGTATAATCATCTATAAATGTGATGAAATAAATAGCCACATGCCTTCCTCTCATATTCATTAGACCACATATGTCAGAATTGATTAATTGTAAAGCTAATTTAGCTCTTTTACATTCTTTAAATGGTTTCCTTGTCGTTTTACTTACTAGACAATGCTTACATATGGACAAATTGACTTTTTCAATATTGCCCAACAAGCCCTCTTTGGCTAACCTATTCATATGTTGTTGGCTAATATAATCAAGTCTAACATGCCACTCATTAACATCATTATCGTATGTATTAAAAGACATGAATAGGGAATAACAAATATTGATGTTAATATAGTCAACATCTAATACCATAAAACCATTCGGAAAATAACTACAACCATAATAGTTTGTATCCAAATATAAATCCGCATCATTATTATAGAAGTTTAAGCTAAAACCAAGTTTAACCAATATTAACACATACATTAAATTCCGACGAATCTCTAGAGCATATAAAACATCTTGTAGAAATAAAGTGTGTCTACCACGCATATTTAATTGGCATGTGTCAATCACTTTTACTTAAGCTCTAGAGTTGTTTCATACATAGATCCATTTATTTTCAGTCGGTATTCATCGGAATTCCATAAAGGATTCTCTATCCTTCGCTACATGGTCTGTTTTTCCAAAATATACAGTCTACAAATGATTAGATTCAATTAAGAATACATAATTTGATATATAAGCAAAGTTCTCAGGAGTACAAGTGATGTTTACCTCCTATGGCTTGTGACAGTCACGAGCATAGTGACTCTTCTTGTCACGGTTATAACACTTCACCTTTGACAACTTCTTCATTCGAGGATGCTTTCCTCTTTCATATTGGTCAACTTTTGGTTTCTTTCTCGAAGAACTTACTCCTTTGCCTTTTCACCTTTTGAACGAATTAGGATGTTTGCACTTGGAGCTCAAAACCCCTTGTGAGTTAGAACAAGCATAATAAATGTCGGTTCCAGCTTAACCGCCAGGAGGCGGTCCTCTTCTAACTCAATATGGCGCACTGTATCCTCAAAAGTTTTAATGTTCTCGTTATGTGTCAGATGCACCTTCATATGCTCCCAATTTTGAGGCAATGAATGAATCACTACTTACACTTGCTACTTGTCAGTTAGGGCATGGCCAACATCCTTCAACTCATTTTATTTATGTTTAACATCTTTCTCATGTATTGTTTTATGGTCTGACCATGAGGCTTCTTGTAAGAGTCAAACCTTATAGTGAACTGCTTTAGTTTGATCACCGATGTATGACCAAATATTGCTACCAATGCTTCCCACATTTCTTTAGCATTCTCAAAACGCATAAACTCTCGCATGACATCATTCTCCATGCCACTCAACAATATAATGCGAGCAAGGGAGTTCTTTCTCTTCTATGCAGCAAATGCATCCTTATCTCTTTTATGTTATGCAGTGTTCCTACTTTCAAGTTATTTCATAATCAAGTTAAGAGCTTCTAGTGTTTCTTACTCTTCTAGTACATAATGAATTTTCATATGTCATATTTCATAATTAGTGCTATTAAGCTTCTCACCTTTGTTCAATTAGAGACTATGCTCTTAGTTACTAAAGCCGTTTGATTTGAATATATCAAACACATATTAATACCTATAATTTATGCATCCAATTTGCATAAACTCGTCATATTAATGAATAATTTCAAATAAGGTTTTAGAATCAAAATGTCACCATGTTTCCAATCATCATTAAAAAATCCTTACTTGAAATTATCATTAATATAATCTTTTATGATGCAAAATAAGTTCTTTGAAGGTACAGGAATTTCTATGAACTACCCACAACATTTAATAATAACAAAAGCGATTGACATTGAATATTCATTAACGATAGAATAAAAATATTTCCACATAATATAACCGATACATCAATTGCTACAACAACATTAACATGATATAAATTATCTACATAAGATATTCATAAAACATACTAAGTAAACACCACTAGAAATAGCTAACACCAAGTCAACCTATGAATAAGGAAATTTTTTTTTTTATTATCTCAAAAATTTCATTTGAAAATTCTTTAGGCACATTCAACAACAATGAAAAAAATAAGATCGAACCTTAGGATTTCTCCCGCACATTCATCCCCCGATGTATTGAACTCACTCCTTGGGTCAAAGTCTTTGTGGCTTCAATCCTATAATATTCCTTCAAAGAAGCCACTACAAGTTTCTTATAATCAAGAACCACGTTGACCTCCTATAGGCGATTCAACATTCATTGCCATTCAGATGGAAAAGTGTTAATGAAGAATTGCACCATCTCAAAGGCTGGCATAGGATAACCCTTCCAAATGACTTCTTATATCTTCTTATTGACCTCGAGAACATACTCAATTATCTCACCACTTTCTCATCGATAATTAGCCAACTCAACTATTATCCTTGCAAGTCTCGTATTTTGTCTTTCCGACCGTGTGCGAATAGATATACGCATATGAAGGGAGGCATTGTTTCTTGCAACAAATGTAGAAAAAGAATTACTTATAAACCATGGGGACATAAATGAAAATGAAACACATACTTTTTTTTTTGTCAACGATCAACGAGTCAATGAGTCAATAGTCAACTTAGTCACAGCCAATGGAGACTAGGTCGGGTCAACAGGTCAACTTGGGGTAAAACAATAATAACATCGAATACTAAGGGCATAATTATAAAAACAACTGTCAAGGGTAAAAATGTAGAATTTTAAAGAAAATGGGGGTAAATCCATAAAATCACGCAGGCGTGTGCCATGCACGGGCCAGTGGTTGCCGCATGCGTGCGTTGCATGCGTTGACGACACTTTTCCTTTTAGCCAAGCATGGTGACGCATCCGATGGCCCCTAGCAATGAGTCACCCATCGTTTTTCTCGTCTTGACAATAACTAAGAACCTGCAGTATCAAAAATAATTTTTTATTCATGGAAAAAAAAAAAGAGGGGCGAATGTTAGCGGGTGTCAGGATTTGTGTCCCCAAGCGTCCGATGGCGATGTTTCTCAAAATTTTGACCAAAAATAAATTATAAACATCTACAATTATCGGGAAACATGAACAACATTGCTTTGATACTAATGTAGGGAAACATATTCTAAAAAATCTAACCAATACTCGAACGATAAAATATTGAAAACGAACACGGAAATGTGCTTGGAAAATATGTAACATCGATCAAAGTATATATCACAGAAACAAACATACATTGTTTGCCACGGATTAATAATGTTGCAGTCTCGGAGGAATCGTTTGAAGCCCTGGAGTTCGTTCTTCAAGAGGGAGTAAATGTTTTAAGGAAGAAAATGGAGAAGCATATTTTCTTTCTAAAAAATGCAATAGTTAATGTTCTCCCATTTTCTTATATATATATATATATATATATATATATATATATATATATATATATATATATATATTGTAGTTATTTTCACTTAGAAAATAACTCTCTTCCTCTTATGAGCCATTCTCTTATGGGCTGGGTTTGGCCCAACATGGGTGGACAAGCTTGAGTTGACCCATCAAATGAAAAACCCATCAATTGTGAAGGAGAAGACCACTGTGGAATTGATGAATGCATTGTTGAATATGTACGAGAAACTCTCTACGATCAATAAGTCTATTTAATGTAGCGTCTATTTCACTTAAAAATGGGTGAAGGTATGTCAGTAGCCAAGCATATCAACAAATTCAATGACGTTATTAACCAATTGAGTTTAATTGCAATTAACTTTGAAAATGAGGAATGTGCTTTGACTCTATTATCCTCATTACTTGATATTTGGAATACCACTATTACTACTGTTAGTAATTTCTCTGGGTCAAGAAGCTTGACATTTGATGAGATTTGCAATTTTATTCTGAGCGAAAACATGCGTAGGAAAGAATTTGGTGAACATGTACCTGCTATTTTACTTGGTGAAAGTAGATGAAGAATTAGTAATCATGTTAGTAGGAGTAGTATTAACACGGACAGACATAGTCAGTCTAGGATTAGTGGAGTTGTTTGTGGAATTGTGGTAAGAGTGGGTATTATAGAAGAGAGTGTTTTACGCTGAAAAATGCAAAGGGTTAAGGATTTAGAGTCAAGTCTATAAATAATGTTACAGCTGTAACTGATAATAATTTTGATGATGTCGATTGTGTCTTGTTTGTCAATGAGGATTTGTCATTTAACTGATGGATAATGGATTCTAGTTGTTTATTTCATGCTACACCAGATAAGAACCGGTTTATCACTTATAATAATGCATGGTGGTATTGTGAGAGAACAATGCTAAGTGCGATGTTGTAGGTGTTGGTGATGTTAAAATCATAATACATGACGGTATTGTGAGAACATTTATTGGAGCAAGACATGTTCCAGAATTGAAAAAGAACTTAATTTCATTGGGTGTCCTAAATTCAGCTAGTTGTAGGTATTCTTCATAATGTGGAGTTTTGAAGGTTGTTCAAGGTCCCCTAGTGATAATGAAAGGAATCAAGCATGGTGGCCTATACGAACTTTAAGGTGAGACAGTGATAGGTTTCACTTCGGAGACGTAAGACACATCTGTTTGAGAGCCTATCGACTGCTCAAGGAAGACCTGGGTGTTTGTGGCGATACACGATTTTGATGCTATTGTTAGGAATTGTGGTTGAAAGTTTTGATTAAGATTGAGACTAGTAAGTTGATCAAGCATATGCGGACTGACAATAGTATGGAGTTCTATTTGGAGCTAGTAAATAAATTTTGCATGAAGGAGGACATAGGGAAACCACGCACTGCTAGTAAACCACGACAATTTGCAAAATTAAGGAGCTAAATATTACTAGGGATGACCCATAAAAGATCTCTGGTGCTGGTGTTGTTAGGAGAATCCTAGCTAATGCGTTTAGTATGGTAAGCTACCAAGTAAATAGATCCCAATCGATTGTAATTGAATGGTAGACTCTCGAGGTAATGTGGTCAGGTAATGTTGCTAGTTATACTATTATTAGAATGTTTGGTTGCTCGTATTATTTTCAAGTGAATGATGGTAAATTCAATGGGAGGGCATGATGCATATTCCATTGGTATGCACAAGATGAGTAGGGTGATCAGTTGTGGTACTTGGATATAAATTGACCAGTAGATAGTGGAGAAATTACCTTTGACCAGTCTTTAGTACTTCCAGCTAGGAGTGTCTGTGACAATGTTAATATGAATCTAGATGGTGTTCAACTCAAAGTGGGGTTGCAATTAGAAGTTCTCGAGGAAGCAAGTACTAAAGTAATAATCAATATGTATGATACTTGTAGTAAGGTGGAGTCAGTAGAACCGATAGTTGCTATAACTACTCAATTTATATGGATGCAATGATGATTTTGCTTTATTTGTGATACAGAAGGTTATGTCTAAAAATTCCTGTGGATTAGCTAATTGTGTAGGTGGAATTTGCGTCTTAATGAAATTTATGGTTATGGCGAAGTTTAAGCACAGCTTGGACTTGGAAGCACTTAGTGGCAATTGAGCCCGTTGGAGTTGTGGAAGAAGCGAGAGCGAGGTTTTTGGCTCAAACTTTAAGTTAAGGTAAAAATTATTGAAAATATGTTTCGAGTTTGAATTTGAATATAATTGAACTCTATGAGTTGTGCGGATATTTGATCCCGTGAAAGTGAAAAGAAAGAAAAGAGGGGCACAATAAAAGAAGATTGACAAATTTTTTGCACATGGGTTTTTGTGCATGATCTATTTTTCTTCTTCCTCATTAATGCATGCAATGCCCATAGAAGACCGTGGGTGCCGAATATCTCTTCCCTTCTTTTGGTCATCTTTTGTGGACTTTATTTGTTTTTTTGTCAATAAATGCGGAAGAGACAAGGAGAAGAAATGAGGAGCTAAGGGTTGCTCGTGCATCAAAGTCAGAAGAAAATGGACACCATCGCGAAGAGAGAGAAAGAGTGAAGAAGGCTTGCTCATGCTGCCATAAATGATGAGAGACTTCTCTTGGTTATAAATAGAGAAGAGCCATCGGGGTAGAAGCGCACCGAGTTCCTTCGTTGGCTAAGAGAGAGAGCTCTAAGACTATAGAAAGGGGCAGAAAGTTCTCCTCGTGAGGGTTTATTTATTGTGAATTACATCTGAGTGGTTTAACTAATTAAATTATTGCAATTAGAATTTTTATAATTCATTAAGTGAGATTTCACTAGAAATTATGAATGGCTAAATATTGCGTGAGTTATTAGATATAATTGGAGTTAAAAAACATTGAGGGATAGTGTTCGAGTACTCGAATGATTATAATATCTATTGTATTACTTGTTTCTATAATGAAATTTCATATTGCTCTTCCTGTGGATGTGAATCCTATTGGACTAAACTACGTAAATCTGATATAATTCATTTTCCTTCCTTGTGATTATTTTATCCAATTCGTTTGTCTATATAGGCAACATCAACCTTGGCTCTTCCAAGGATAACTTGGGATGTGCATTTTCCATTAGTTTTGCTTCCTATTTAGATCATCACCATATATTGAGGAGAAGTTTTTGTACCGACAAATCGTACCCGTAGAAAGATTTGTTGGAGCTTGATGCACGAGAAGTCATTATTGTCTAGACCTTTTGTTGTGAATATGATCGTGTAGCCCAAATTTTATTTTGCGAAGGATATCCATGGATCGTATTCGTCATGTGGGGAGGACTGATTATATCACAAATCTGATCTAATATGAAGTGCCCCGGTGGCATCGTTTTGGGGCGTTAGGGAACCAGTAAGTCAGTGGTCCCATCCTTTGACCCGCACCGACACGACGGTACAGCCATCGTGAATCATCATCTCCTCGCGTCTACTGAGCAGAGCGCGGAGGACGTCAATTCACGCCTACGGAGAGAGAGAGAGAGAGAGAGAGAGTATATACACGTTCAAGGGGTTAATGAAGTGGTTTCCGATCGAGAAATGCTAGGATGCACATGTCCATGGTCCATGCAAGAGAAACGAGATTGTTTTTATGGATTACAAATTTGAGCAGCCATTCTGGGAGAGTGAGGTTGCAGCAGTAGAACATTTACAGACCCCAACTGGTAAATTAAATCTAGAAGTAAAACTGTTCCAGCTACAAAAGGCCCCCGCGCGAGAGTCACAGACCTTTCGTTTGGCTCGAATCTTCCACTACAGAGTTATTCATATATTTCATCACTCTTCACACCTCACCCCATCTATTCTGATGCTCACACGTACGTGTCAAAGAACCGGAATTAGTCTATAGACCTTTTGCATACGTGGGCTAGTCAGGAGGAGCCCGGTAGATGCTAGCATGTCACCGCGAGGGGACACGTATCGTGTAATATCAAAACGCCATCCGATGACGAGTTGATCAGTTTGGTTATTCACAGAGTCGAGAGAGGATGACACGAGGGAGAGCAGAGAGAAGCAGGGAGGATGAGGAGGATGAGGAGGATGGTGGGAAGTTACAAGGAGAGCTGTACGCCCCGGAACATGCCATCCAAGTGACTACGGGAGATGAGAAGATGAAGAAGAAGAGTCAGACTAAGGATGACAAGATAAAGGAGAGGGTCTTGGAGAAGCTGAGGGCCATGAACGGTGTCTCTGTCTCCCAGGAGGCGGTGGAGAGGGTCGGTGCATTGGAGCCGCTGCACCGACTGAAGCAGCTTTTGGTGGACATCTTCCCCATCCTCTCCCCTGCCACCGCCTCTCGCATGGTGGATGATGCTGCCGATGAGGTTGAGGCTCTCTCCTCTACCTCCTCCCTCCCTCCAAGCTTTGATATTTTCCTACTTCCTTCCGGCCTTTCTGCCTGCTTCTTTTTAATTCCTGTTCTTTTTTTCCTTTCCAAATGAAGGTATATCTTCGCGTCCCCTTTTACGGCTTCTTTGGTAACATATCTTCTGCTTCATTCACATTACGACCCTTGTTGTTAAATCGGTTTTGTTTAGGCAATAGTTTAAATTTGTGAATCAATCGAGAATCCTATTTCCCTAAAATTAATTCAAAATTATGTGCAATTTCTATTTAAAAATATATAATTAATAAAAATTTTGCCTCAGATTTATAATTTACGGAAAAGAAATTTCAATTTCAAAGTACATATGCTCATTCTTATGTAGAAGAAGATATAATTTCATATTTATTTATCATATAAAAATTACATTCAATTTAATGACAAATCATTTTAGCGATTTGTTGATGTAGTCTTTTCAATCAATTTATGTGGTAGTCAGCCATTCTATATAATACTACCACCATTCTATATAATATGATAGATGACCCATTAAATCACAGATCTAATTGAATACGCTATCACAAATCTAATCTAATATTCTCTATTTAAACGCGCCTGAGGATTCATTATTGGAGGGGTCCACCGGCCAATTTATTGTGAGTCCTTTAATCCGGCCAAGCGATGATTAAAATGGAATCTGGGAACTTGCATTGACCATCACGTACAAAGGATAAGTTAAATTAAACTCCCCCGAATTTAATATCCCCAAATTCCGGCTGTTCAGGATATGATGGCAAGTCCAATTGATTCCCGCCACGTGATTTAGAGGACAAACCATCGCCCATGGGTAAAGTAGTCTTATTATTCTGACCGATACTTATTTAGACTTTAGAGATGTTATTATTATCGAATAAAAGCAATATACCGAAAATCACACCTCATTCTAATAAATTTTTAGAGTTAATAAAAAAATATTAAATTATGTCCATAATGATAAAAATATCAAACATTTTTAGTGTTAATAAAAGTTTGAAGCTTGTCTATTGTGATATTAATATTACAAACATTTTTTTGCATTATGAAAAAGTCTAAATTTATATAAATATGATAAATATACATTGGATGGAACTAAAATAGAGGGTATATATGTTACATATCTAAAATTTAGATTTTTTCGTGACAAAAAAATTACGGGTATTGATATCACATTGGACAAATTTAGGATTTTTGGAGATAAATAAAAATTTAGGAATTTTGTACTACAGTAAGCATAGTTTGGAGCTTTTTGTGATATTTGCTCAAAGTTTTATATTTAATTAGGATGATTGTTCATAATAGGAAAACTTATCAATCGCAGATGAATGTTCATCACAGGAAAATTTATCAATCATACGAAGTCATTGCAATTAGTAATTTGTATATTGAAAAAAAGAAAAAGAGTATTTATTTGTCAGGTTATACTCCTCCCAAAAGATTCGTCTGGTAATATTCAGTTAATTAAATTTGGCGTAGGAAATGCTTGTCCAATTGTCAAGGAATAGTTAAATCAACAATGCTGATGAAATATATTGCAAGTAGCCCGACAACATCTTCTTCGTGTGACCGATCATAGCAAAAGAAAATATTCAGCACACGTGGAACCCGAGAGCTCGAAGTTGTATGAATTAACCACTTGCCAAAAGGAAAAGAAAATAATAATTGTATGACTTTAGACAAGATGTCACCTTAAATCGGTGAAGTTAGATTGACAGCAACAATACTCTCATTAGCATGTGTTTCCAGAGACTGGATGATGGTGGGTGAATAACCTCCGCTTTCTCTTAACCTAATATGCGGATTAAACGCTCCTTGGCATGATTTTAGCCTAAGCTAGCGACGTCAATTTTCTGTTGACTTTCACTTGCTTACGGTAGTGAGATATATGTGAGATTCGGTGACTATCAAAAGATATTGAGCGGGAACATGCGACGTTCGTTTAAAGCTCATCTGTTTTGCACATCAGATCCAATTGTTATTCTGACCAAGGCACATTCTCCTAATCTTTTGCTAAATATATCTCTCTAAACGGGCGACGTTTTTGAGTGTGGGATTATGGTGTTATCTCGTGTATGTTTAAACTGAGTATGACATGATTATCATATAAATTACCTAACTATTAAGCGTAAGCACGTCTTGCAACTTCCTGCGTGCACTTCACTATATACATAAGAAAAGAAGAGCTAGTTCAGGCAACTATGGATTGTAACCAACACATAATTGATCACATGAGCATTAGCAAAGCCCATTCTTACAAGCAAGAGACGCAACGTAACCGCATGGAAGTTTCTCGGCAAGGTCATTTGTATAAAAACTACTGCAAAAGCAACCATCAGGTATCAATCATCATCCAGAGACGAAGCTACTTGCAATATCATTTCGGCATGGCCATTGCAAGAGATGAAAATTGGATGAGATTATACGGCAGTTGCCTTTCTCTTATTGCGTAGTTATTATGAACCTGCCTGTCCAGGCAGGTAGTTAGACAAGTTAGGAGGTCCATACAAATAAGTCCAAGCAGGTGCACGCAACAAGCCATATTTACAAGCACTCCTTCATAATTCAACCAAGGCACTCCTTCACGACAACCCATATCTGATACTCCATCATCACCTAATAACCGCCCTGTATGTAAGCATTCAAGCGGTCCAGCTCCTCACGATGCTCGCTGACAACAGCACGAACCACATCTCCAATGGAAACCATGCCTGCCATCCCAGCTTCGTTGATCACTGGAATGTGCCTGATGCGGTTATCTGTCAACCATCATCCATCTCAACTTAGTATTTCAGAGAAATCAATAACTCGACTGGGTCAATTAAAATTTCTGACAATCAAGCATTGGAAGATCAGTGACAAAACTGTAGACAATGAAATAAATCCATGGTTCTTCCACAATCATATTTGATGAAGCACGCGGTGCTTGAATTGGTGCCATTAATAACCACATTAACAGCAGCAACAAACATATGCACATTACTACCAAAATCAACAATACCAGTCATCAGCTGCATTGCCTTCAGAACCTTTGTGTCAGGTGTAACAGTGATCAGCTTGTTCTGCCAAAAAAAAAAAAAATCAGATTGTAGCTTCGCATTCAGCAGTAGCAATCTTATCCTATGGTATGAACTCCTACAAGAGAGATGCTGTAATTACCTCCTCAGTCATGATGTCTCCAACCTTGGTTGATTTTGATGATCTTCCCTGTACGATAATCTTCCTGAGGTAATCTGGAAACAGACCAGATAATGAACAAAAACGTTGTACAGGTATGGACGCCTGAAGTGATTGAAATATAAGAGTTCCATGCTTTATTACCAATGCACAATACAGATAAGAATATGTGAAACATCATAGCAAGAGTTGCTCCTTATAAAAGTTTTCTCAGCAAAATCCCCTGCAAAGTCTTCAATGGGGGAATTACACCTAGCTAGAATGTATCACGCAAGAATGTCAATGGTCACTCTCCTCTCGGCAAGAGTAATATATCTCAGCCACTTTATTAGGACAGTCAATACATGACCAGCATGTTAAGGAGGTAAAGAGGCGAATAAATTGCTATGTGATTGCAGAAATACAATAAAAGTTCATCTACTGATGATGCCTATGACTTGCCAAGATGAGAGTTCCCCTACAATATTTGTACTTTGTATCAGGATACAATCAATCTATACATACCACACACTTCCACACACGTGCATAGTCCTCTCATTCTTTCACAAAATTATGATGCTTAACAGCAAAAGGCCAATCAATCAAGAACCTTAAGTGAATGCAGATGAATGAAACTATAAGCCAGAACTAACTTATAAAAGAAAAAAAATTCCCTTGTGCTTGCCCCTTTTAACCCATAATTTATCTCAATGATGTGTAGCATCAAAGAGGTAATTTCATGCTTTTCTCATACAACAGTAGTATAAAATATGGCAATAAAAATGCCAGAGTATTTTGACTAGTTGTTTACCGGGAACCATACTTCTTAAATTACACTGATCTTTATAAAGTATGTTTCATTAGAATGAATCCAAGACAATTTTCTCACCTGAAATAGTCCAGAACTTTGAAACTCTCATTTGCATCATTTTGACCTAAACTGCTTAGTCATTGTTTCAACGACTATGCACCCCACCTTTTAGAAATATTTAAGATTCTTGTTTGATGTTTATAATACTTACAAATTCTAAATTCTTATTTAAGCAAAGAAAGTAGAACTTCCTACAATCAAGAATGGTTCAATGACTAACATTCATGTCATATATGTTCTTACAAATGAAATAATTGAAATTTCTTACCTCTCTCTGTGATAATTCCAGCAATAGATTTCTGTTCTCCGGGCTTCACAACAACCAAGGCCCCAACATTATGTTGTGTCATCTATAGGGACAGTAACAGAGGTGGTCCACATTGTAGATATGTATTAAATAATACCAGTCATACCAATAATAATAGCACAATTTACCAGGGAATACATACCGACTTGACAGCATCATACACAGTATCATCTGTAGTGCACCAAAGCCAGGAACCATCTGCACTTTTGCCTTTGGCTTTCAGTACATCAGCAATCGTTGTGCTTTCAAAGCCATGCTCTTCGATTCGTGCAGATGAAACAGACATGAAGCGTGAAAATGAAACAATCTGAGGATTTGCCAGACGGATGTGTTTCAGAACTGCACTTTTGATCAAGCTTGCTTTCAATGAAAACGATTGGATTCCTTGCATTTCTGCTGTCAAAACTATTTCCTTGTGAGTTTAGATGGCAAAAACAAAGTGTGCTGCTAGTACCATTGAGAGAATAATGTGTTTTTTTCCTTAAAAGAATGAGCTTGGCCTCAGTGAAAGTAGATGATCCACAATGACAAAACTTAAACTGCTGTTGAAAATTATTGCTGTCAATTAGAATCGTGGATCTGCATTTTGACCTGCTGAAAACTCTCCTGGCTTTTCAGTCTAGAACTAACCTAACAATTTGCTTTCACTCCACAATAGCAAGCAAGGATCTGAAAATCTGTGTTGATCCATTCCAATCAAGACACTCCTGCTTTGACTAAATGTCACGTTCTCTTATATTCTGATCACCCCTAAGCCCATGCCTCGCGCAACTAGACTCTGTCCCCAAAGGATAATGATGCAGCCCACAAGGTTAAACAAGTCAATAATTATCATAATGTTTTCATTAATGTCAAGTTCTTGTGAAGCAGACTATTGCATTAATCTGAAACTCAAATAAGAGTCCTAAAGGGATAATGATTTATCTTCAAATTTAATAAGTAGCTTCATCTTCTAGGAGTACTAGTAGGATTCTATTAGTTTTCTTTCACTATATAACATCGAATAACATGTCGGGTTTCGGTTGAATTAGGCTTTTAAGTTTTCTATGTAAGAGTTTCCTCTTACGACTTAACAGTAGGTTTAGTAGAATCTTTCAAATTACCGGGCAGCTGGTACGTATTATTTGTTGATTCATCAATTGACCGAGTAAATAAACATTTCAGCAATTCTTTTGTTATTGAGGTGCATGATGCAATTCTCTCTTTGGAGTGATGCTTAAGAACCCAAGTGCGATGCTTAGGAAGCTTTGGGTGAGACACATAAAGACTATGAGGCTGGAAATTTATCTCCAGATTGTCCAACATCAGATAATCATTGTCACTGGCAAAACATCAAATACCTTCTTAAGGCATAAAAAACTTAGAATGAAACCGAAATAAGAAATGCTTATTTGGTACCTTCACTATTTCAGCGGAGTTAGCTAAGCGAATATAAGAAACGATTGTCTCTCGGTCTCTCTAAGTAGGCAAAACAAAGCATTTCTTTGAGAATCGGATTGAAAGGCGACTCATTAGAGGCGTTTACATGCACAAAGCAAAATCCCTCATCTGCTCTGTCATGCTGCGATAACAATCTCATTTCACAATAACTTCGATTTTACCAATTTCTACTCGTTGCTTGCTGCTACCGTTTTCTACAAGGTGATGTCAACAGCTGTTTCACTCGGATACTAAAACATCGTCCAGCTTCCTGTGTAAGAAGAGTAGGGCCTTGTGTGCGAAAATTTGTCAACAGCAAGCTGGACAGTGAAAAGAAGTAGGAGGGAAGATGAGGAGGAGGACGCCGACTCACTGGACTTTGCGTTGATAAGAAGCAGAGGCGTCGACAGCTACAGCGGCGACAGCGGCGGCGGCGGCGACCACGGGAGTGTGGCTGGAGAGGCTGGAAAGAGCCAGAGGCTGTGTGAAGGGGGATGGATATGGATTGGGACAAATGACGACGGCGATGATGATGCGGGTCCTCTTTTAACCTAAACTCAGCCTGGTTCGGACTATTTATTTATTTGTGTCTCCATAATGAAACAAATTCTCTTTTCTTTTTCGCGTGTTATTCCGTTTTGTAAAAACATTTCCAAGAATAGCTAGCTATTTATCAAATCTATTTCTCTATCTTGACCCCCCAACAAACGAGAAAACGAAATCTAATCTATTTATCTATATAATATATGTTCTTACAGAGCGTTGCCCTTTAGAATTATTAAATATAGAATGCCACTTGGGCTTATAAATGCAAGTGTAAAAGTTTATTCTTCTTTTAAGGAGGAATTTATTTAGATTCTTCCTCACGTCTTGTCTTCAATTGGGATTTCCTTTTTCTCCCAAGTGTTTATCTCATTTAAATATATTAGTTTCAATGAATTTTTTTACGTTGCAAATTAGCAAGGTAATTCTTTCTATAAAAGTAGTTTCTTTTTAACGATTTATTATTATTATTATTTTCCCTTGGCATTACAATAACAATGTCGATCAACTGGGAAATCACTTTTATTATTAGTTTCACGAGGAACTCTTGATAATTATTGCGGGCACAGGGTGCTTGCTCCCCGTGACCTGCTGATCCCAACCCAATCTGCCCTTGTGCGCCGCGGGACTGAGAAAGCAAAATCCGTGGGCAAGCTGGGCCCCAACTCTGCTCATGGCCGCCTCTGTAACTCCACTCCAGCCTCTCTCTCCCCCTCCCTCCACAATCTACGTTGCTCCCTCACCTTCTTCACGGTTATCCCAAAAAATAGATTGGATATGCATTTGCTTGGACTTTGCTGGTGCTACAATTACCTCCATCACCACCAATTATGCCAGTCCCCCCATCGCCACAGCCCCACCATCCTCTCTCTCCACCTCTGATTTGCGGAGAAACTCCAACTTTGTGCGTGTGAAGAAGCAATGCCGGCAGAGATGGGGACGGTGATGGGGCATGGTTTTCTCCTCAAGGCTAGGACGGCAGCTACAGTCCCAGCCTCCATGCCCATCCCTTACTGTCTGGTTGTGGAGGAAATTGCAATTTGTACTAACATCATACGCATGGTAATGCGCCTTTGTATGGACTTTAGCTGCTGGTGGAAAACCTTATAAGAAATGGCTGACCTTTGCTTAGCAGCAAGAAAATTTATTACTGGAGAGAATATTGCAGCTATCCAAGTTACTTTTTCAAGCATTTTAATTCGTAAATTGGAACACATCCTCAATGAGTGTCTCGCTAAGTATGATAGACTTGGTGTTGACAAATAAGACTTGAGTTTGTGCTTCTTCCTTTTCAGATGGCTACATGACTTGATCCATTAGACTAAGTAATACCAACACTGACATGTGATACGCGACACGACACGACATGATATGCCGACACATCGTTTATAAAAAGATAAAGAATTCCGACACTTTAGGACATGTTGTATATTGAATATATATTTTTATATATACATAATAAATTATCATTTTTATAATTATTTCAATCAAATTAATTTGAATCGAATTCATAAAAAAAGCCTATAATGAATATACACTAAAAATATTAATCCGCCATTTATTAATATAATTCATTGTGTCGATTTGACAAATCCAACTCTATTTCAATAATTCATAAAACTTGGAGAGAAAAAAAAGCGATTCATATTTTGGACTCTCATGTTAGATATGTTAAAAAGGAGGAAAAAAAAACTTAAGGGATGGATTGTGTATCACGGGAAATGGGAGTTGGAAGAGAAGATAAGATTAGGTTTTTCTTCTTTCTCTATTTATTACTTTTATTATTGTGTTTCATTTTTTCACATATATATATTTTTTGACATTTCATTTATTGAATTTTTAAAATTGACCTCGATATTGAAATCATGTATCAGAAACTCATATGTCAAAATTCCGAGTGTCGAGAAAATTAATTAGATGTCGAATTTTTCGATACGTGTTGATCAAGTGTCCGAGAGTGTTGGAGAGTGCGAAGTGTCTAACACGACATGAAAGCTCTTGGAAAATGTCGGCACTTCATAGGCTATAGATATAGAAATAATGCAGGGAACTGTGTGAAGAAATTTATGAACAGAGAGAGAGAGAGAGAGAGAGAGAGAGAGAAGAGAAATAGAGATGATGAACTTTTATTCAATGAGAAGTGTTTTTACATCTGAGAGCTTGATTACTAGTTTGCTCTCTTCAGATCAGTTTATATATCAGCTAAAATTATCAACTAACTGGAAAAACTAACTAACAGAAAGCAAAACAAAATGTTTCAGCTTTACACGCTTAAAACCGAATATTAATTCCGCAATGTAAACATGCTACACTTGCTATAATCTTTGTTGTTGACTTCTTCAGATTCGGACATTCTCATTTTCCTTCCTCTGTTCTCAGCAACACCAGCTTTAATCGCCAATATGTATTCGTGATGAGTTCAAAAGTTATTTCCGGTCCTTGAAAATATAAATCACAACTATGGTGTTTCACTTATGCAAAGATATTGCAACTTTGATGCATCATTTGCTTAGGATAAATCTCTCCATTTGGTAACTAAAGGAAGCAGATCACACGGTGTTAAGAATCATATGATAAGTACACATTATGTTACTAAAGAATCTAATGCTGCCAAAAACAGAGGAAGTATAATACGAAAGCATGTCGATGGAGTTACTACTGGTGCTGCCAAGAACAGAGAAAAAAAAACTCCACTTCCCAGTCGCTAAATGTTTTTCAATTAAATTATTATCGCGTTGGAACACTCCAACTTTAACAAGAATAGTAGCTCAACTTTGTTTCTGGTCAAAATGAGATTAGAGTGCTCAATTACAGTGGTCCTAATAAGTGTCTCGTGCATGCCATGATCAAATAACTCCTTACAGTGGGCCTTTCATGCATTGTCCTCAGTTGCATAAAATGATCTCCACCTTTGAACATCGGAGCCCGTAAAACACTAACTAGTGCAACAAAACACACCATAACAACGAATAAAGCCAGCGTATTCCGCTTCCACATGCTTGCTCTTGAGAATAACCCTGTATTTTAAATAGCCTTAGAGATTAAGTGAAGATTCTTGGATATGCAAAGAAGAAATTTTTAAATAACTTTCCGTAGAAATTAGTCAGATGAACACAAAGACAATGATGCCCAGATACCCTTTCTTAGTCATACTTCAAGCAAAGATCAAACAGAATGATTCCATTTAGATTTTACAGTCTTTTCTCTCATAATCATAATGGCAAAAAGCAATACGCAATTATACTGCACAAGTTGATTCATAGATTAAAACTATTACCAAGACGTCAAACAAAGGAAAGGAACATTGTACCCTAAGCAGACGATATTTCTTCAGTCTAGTGCGCAACAGCACTAAAAGACACTTTAAACTATAGAATTGTGAAAACAGACAACTCAACAATCGAAGATTCGTGCAAGAGTGCAAGATACTCCACCTAAGACCCCACTCACTTCATTGTGGGAAATGGACTTAAGTAACAGAAGCACAAGAATAGTTGCACCCGCAACTTGGCCCATCATGACAGCTGTTGCAGATCGGGTACCCCAAATCCATCTTTTTTATTTCTCATCTATCCATGCAGAAAAGAAAAGAACAATTTAGAATTGTATGGAATGTGCCCCGCAGTCAGGAAATCTCCCCAAGACTGGCATGTCCAAACTTGAAGGCAAAACAGGCGGGTCTAACTTGAATTGCCAAGGACATGAAATCAGACACTCAGGGAATGCGTTATTGAATGTCTTTAGAAAAATCCTCTTCACAATAGAGTTCCAGATATACACAACCGGATCTCGAAGAAATCTGCAAGAACATCTGGATGCAGCAGTTTCCACTTACTCATATCGCATCTCACAAGCCATTCCAACAGATAGAAGTCCATTAGAGACAAAAATTTCTACTAAAGAGTAGAGTACACTGTACAGTGGTCCTTGCTTTATAACAGGCTCCAGTACACTCCTGCAAATCAAGTTTAAATTCCCTTGTTTTGTAACGGGCTCCTGGAAGCAAGTCCATGAGATTCAAGCATGCATATCCGAAAGTAACAGCATTCCTTGAAATTCAATCCATCTAATCAATTGAGACCTGGGAAGACCTCGAAAAACTAGTCAGCACATGTCATCTGTCACAATGAATGATCTTAAATATCTCTCCACTAAAGAAGAATATCAAGTCAAGAGCAATTCGTCCAATAATCTTCCAAAATGCTCTTCTTTTTCAAACAAAGCAAAACAGAAAACAAAAAGAGAGGAAGGAACCTACGAGGTAGACGAGAAAAGAGTTTCCGAGAAAATGAAGCTGAATTCGAGCACCCAATGACGATCAATTTGCTGGTGAGGCGGACAAATTGAGAGACAAATTGAGAGACAGAATGAAGGAATACCCGACTCCGATGGCAAATAACGGCATCGACCAGTGCGCTCTCAGAAGACTCGAGAGCGGTCATGGCCATGGTTTCTTGGGCGTTCACTTATTGACCATGTCGACGATCCTGACAGCAGCGGCCCAGGCGACTACTGTGAAAGGAAGCGTCCGGCGATGGCCGCAGGAGGGAAAAGACCGCCCAGAATTCTCACCTCCGTGTTGTTGGACACGCCCAACACCATCGTCCTGAGTACCTCAGGTTTTTCATGCCCCAACCACTGCATTCCTTCTCCTTCTCCAGAATTCCATGCCGAGGGATTGATTGAATCCTGTCAAAGTGATGTAATGGAAACGGACAGGGAGATGGATCGCGAATTCTGGGTATCAACTAGGGGTGAGCATGGTCTGGGTTGGGCGATCCACCCCTTAACCCTAGGACCAACCCACACAGTGTTAGTCCTCAATTTTTGGGACCGAGGACCGACCCTATTGAGTTTGGGACCGAGGACCGGACCAATCCAATGGGTTCGGTTCAGTTCTAGGGTCAACTCGAAATTAGCTGATAATTTTTTATTTCATTTTTTGTAATCCTTAAAAACGATTGAGGACTGGATTGATTCAATAGACTCGATCCGGTTTTAAGGTCAACTTAAGACTAATCAATAATTTTTTATTTCATTTTTTGTACTCCTTGAAATGGCAACCAAAGATTATACCGACCCAATCGGTTCGATAATGAGCAAGGTTAGCTAAGAAAGGTAAGCGGTGAGGGTCAAGTGGGGATGAGCGTCGAACAGAATGAGCATCAAATGTTGAGCGGGGAGCAACAAGTCAAGTGAGCATCGGGCGGCGAGTGGCATGAGTGATCAAAAGTGAGCGAGGTGAGTGTCAAGTGGCGAGCATAGAAGTTATTTATTTATTTATTTTTATTTTAGCAAATTGAAGAGTAAGAGGACAAATGAGACAAAAGAAAATGAATACTAGATGAGGATGCCATAAGGTGTCTTTTTGGATGCCGTGAGAACTACTCACAAAAACATTTTCCTCTTTTATAAATGATGACTATTGACGCTGTAAAAAACATTAAAAACCTAAGTTATTAAAGAACAATGTAACATTACTTGAACTCCTTACTAAAGAGCTGTTTAATGTTGTTGACACCGTTTATTTTAAGGTTTTCTTTATATAAAACAATTATTTATATATATCACCTATGGGGCTTAAGGAACGATGGAAGGGAATAAAAAAAGAAATCTATATATATAGTTAGGGTTGGTCCGGGTTGGACTGATCTGGAGTTCTTAGGACTGAGGACCGACCCGCATAGTGGTGTTCTAGGAATTCTAGGATCAATGACTGATCTAGTTTCCCTGAGAACCAGACCAAGACTGGCAGGGTTGGACCGGTTTAGGGTCAGTCCAAGGTTGACCCTGGATCGATGCTCACCCCTACTATCAACAGCACTTAATTGGGACTGTTTCACTTACGGACATTTGCATCATTCTTTTTGGATATGACAAAAAAAAAATGTAATGGCTGAATCCATGGCTTTTGGAATGATAAGATAGAACTACCCCTAAAGAGACGCCCGTCGGCCTAAAGATTAAAGGGCCCCACTTTGACTTCTTTTTCTAATATTTATTTAATACATCATTGGTGATAAAATTTTAAAAAAATTAATGAAACGTAAATTTATTATCAATAAACTAATATAAAGATTTTTGTGGTAAAAAATAAATTTAGAGTAAATTTATCACAAATATACTAATTTGGAGTTTGTGATAGTCGGTAAATTTATTACAAATATATCAATTTGGAGTTTGCGATAGTAAAAAAAAAATGAATTTGAGATAAATTTATTACTAGTTTGATGCAATTGGAAATTGACTTTGTTATTCTATACTAATAAAAAAATATTTTCAAAATCTGTTGAATTAATATTATTAAAAATTCTAGATCCACTCAGGAACCAAAAGGGATCGACAGTCTAGTTCCTTGTTATGATTGACGAGAGCTAGAGATAAGCAAGGTACTAGTCCCCAATCCCTACAAAGCTTGTTCGGCCTCATATTTGGGTTGAATTACGTGCCATTTATTTTGATTAAGAATTAAAAATTATAAGGCAAAATGATAAACAACACTCGTTAGCTATGAACTTAATTTATTCGAAGGTCATGATGTGATTCTCTTAAGGTTTCCTGACATTGGCAAAGTTGTACCCTTTCTGTACACAATAGTAATTTTTTATCGCAATTTTTCGCTTTTTTGCTTTCGTATGACTAATCCAACGTATGCATCTCACATGACAGAAATAACAAGAAAATAAAGTGATTAGAACACAGTTGTCCCCACTAGTGTCCATCTACAAGACGTTTTTTTCTAGGACACAACTCCGAAAGGGAATTTTTTTGGGCAACTGTGTTTTTTGATTTCGAATAACTTTACGAGCACAATAATCTCGTATATATAAAATAATATTAAAATAAAACTTTTTGAACACATTTGTCTCGATAGCTTTCCTACTATAGCAAATTTCTAAGGCAAAAACGCCGAAAGGAAATGTTTCATGAAGCGAAAGGAATTTGTTCGGGCAAATCTTTGTTTGTTGATTTCGCATGACTTCTCTGGTGTAATCATCTCCTACATAGGAAATTACGTGAAAACAAAGCTATTAAAGATCCCTTGCCCCAACAGTTTTCTTCTTGCAAGTGGGCCAGAAGAGCGAAATTGTAGTCTGTGTGTATGCAATTGGAATTTTTTATTGCAATTCGGCATTTTTTTGATTTCATATGACTACTCCAACGTATTCGTCTCGCATGTAGGAAATAACAAGAAAATAAAGCGATTAAAACACAGTTGTCCCCACTAGTTTCCATCCACAAGACGTTTTCTAGGACACAACTCTAAAAGGGAATTCCTCATGGCGCAAAGGGAATTTTTTCGGGTGATTATGTGTTTTTTGATTTCGCATGACTTTACCAGCATAATAATCTTGAAAGTATTAAAAAAAAATGAAAATAAAGCTTTTTGAACACAGAAGTTTTATGAGGCAACATGTCAGAAGGAAATCGTTCATGAAGTAACATGAATTTTTTCTGGCAAATCTTTGTTTTCTGATTTAGCATAACTTTTCCGGTGTGATCACCTCCTGCATAGGAAATTACGTGAATATAAAGCTATTAAAAATCTCCCGCCCCAACAGTTTTCTTTCTGCAAGAAGTTTTATAGGGTAGAAGAGCGAAGTTGTAATCTTTGTGTACGCAATAGGAATATTTCATTGCAAATCTTCGCTTTTTTGACTTTGTATGACTAATCCAACATATGCGTCTCACATGTAGGAAATAACAACAAAATAAAGCGATTAGAACATAGTTGTCCTCACTAGTTTCCATCTACATGACGTTTTCTAGGGTACAACTCTAGAAGGGAATTTTTTTTCGCAAAGGGAATTTTTTCGGGCAACCATGTGTTTTTTGATTTTGCATGACTTTACTAGTGTAATAATCTCGTATATATAAAATAATATGAAAATATATCTTTTTGAACACATTTGTCCTAATAGTTTTCCTTCTGCAGCAAATTTTATAAGGCAAAAATGCCGAAAGGAAATCCTTCATGAAGCAAAAGGAATTTTTTTGGGCAAATCTTTATATGTTGATTTCGCATGACTTTTCCGGTATACTCACCTCCTTCATAGGAAATTACGTGAAAATAAAGCTATTAAAAATGCCCTGGCCCAACAGTTTTCTTTCTGCAAGAAGTTTTATAAGGCAGAAGAGCGAAATTGTAGTCTTTATGTACGCAATAGGAATTTTTGGGAGCAATTCTTTGTTTTTTTTATTTTATTTTGTATGACTAATCCAACGTTTTCTTCTTGCATGTAGGAAATAACAAGAAAATAATGCGATTAGAACACAGTTGCTCCCACTTGTTTCCATCTACAAGACATTTTCTAGGGCACAACTCTAGAAGGGAATTTTTCATGGCGCAAATGGAATTCTTTCGGGCAATTCACTATTTTATGATTTTGCAAGACTTTACAAGCATATTAATCTCGTACATATTAAATAATCTTAAAATGAAGCTTTTTGAACACATTTGTCCTGACAGTTTTCCTATAGTAGGAAGTTTTACAAGGCAACACGTCGAAAGGAAATCTTTCATGAAGCAAAATGAATTTTTTGGGCAAATCTTTTTTTTTCTGATTTCGTATGACTTTTTTGGTATAATTACCTCCCGCATAGGAAATTACATGAAAAATAAAGCTGTTAAAAATCCCCTACCCTAACAATTTTCTTTCCCCGTGAAGTTTTATGGGGCTGAAGAGCGAAATTGTGGTCTTTGTGTACGCAATAGGAATTTTTTATTGCAATTCTTCGTTTTTTTGATTTCATATGACTACTCCAATGTATTCATCTCGCATGTGGGAAATAACAAGAGAATAAAGCGATTGAAACACAGTTATCCCCACTAGTTTCCATCTAGAAGACGTTTTGTAGGGCACAACTCTGAAAGGGAATTTCTCATGGCACAAAGGGATTTTTTTCAAGCGATTCCGTGTTTTATGATTTCCCATGACTTTACTAGCATAATAATCTCGTACATATTAAATAATATGAAAATAAAAATTTTTGAACATATTTTTCCTGATAGTTTTCCTACTATGGCAAGTTTTATAAGGCAACACGTTGAAAGGAAATCGTTCATGAAGCAAAAGAAATTTTTTCTTGCAAATATTTGTTTTTTGATTTTGCATGACCTTTCCAGTGTCATCACCTCCTGCATAGGAAATTATGCAAAAATAAAGCTATTAAAAATCCCCATCTTTACAGTTTTCTGTCGGCAAGAAGTTTTATAGGGCAAAAGAGCGAAATTGTAGTCTTTGTACACGCAATAAGAATTTTTGAACGCAGTTCTTCGCTTTTTTGACTTTGTATGACTAATCCAACATATGTGTCTTGCATGTAAGAAATAACAAGAAAATAAAGTGATTAGAACACAGTTGTCCCACTAGTTTCCATCTACAAGACGTTTTCTAGGGTACAACTCTGAAAGGGAATTTTTCATGACGGAAAGGGAATTTTTTCGGACAATTCTATGTCTTTTGATCTTGTATGACTTTACAAGTGTAATAATCTCACATGAATTAAATAATATGAAAATAAAGCTTTTTGAGCACATTTGTCTTGACAGTTTTCCAACTGTGAGAAGTTTTATAAGGCAACACGTCGAAAGGAAATCGTTCAAGAAGCAAAATGAATTTGTTCTAGCAAGTCTTTATTTTCTGATTTCGTATGACTTTTCCGGTGTGATCACCTCTTGCATAGGAAATTACACAAAAACAAAGCTATTAAAAAGCCTCCGCCCCAATAGTTTTCTGTTTGCAAGAAGTTTATAGGGCAGAAAAGCGAAATTGTAGTCTTTGTGTACGCAATAGAATTTGTCATCACAATTCTTTGCTTTTTTGACTTTGTATGACTAATCCAACATATGCGTCTGCATGTAGGAAATAACAACAAAATAAAGCGATTAGAACACAGTTATCCCCACTAGTTTCCATCTACATGACGTTTTCTAGGGCACAACTCTAAGAGGGAAGTTTTCGTGGCGCAAAGGGAATTTTTTTCGGGCAATTCCGTGTTTTTTGGTTTCGCATAACTTTACAAGCGTAATAATCTCATATATATATATAATAATATGAAAATAAAGTTTTTTGAACACATTTGTCCGGATAGTTTTCTTTCTGTGACAATTTTATAAGGCAAAAACGCCGAAAGGAAATCCTTCATGAAGCAAAAGGAATTTTTTCGGGCAAATCTTTGTTTATTGATTTCGCATGACTTGTCCGGTGTAATCACCTCCTGCATAGGAAAATATGTGATAATAAAGCTATTAAAAATGCCCCGCCTCAACAGTTTTCTTTCTGCAAGAAGTTTCATAAGGCATAAGAGCGAAATTATAGTCTTTATATATGCAATAGGAATTTTTGGGTGCAATTCTTCGTTTTTTTGATTTGGTATGACTAATCCAATGTATTCTTCTTGCAGTAGGAAATAACATAGTTGTCCCCACTAGTTTACATCGACATGAAGTTTCATAGGGCACAACTCCCAAAGAGAATTTTTTATGATGCAAAAGGAATTTTTTCGGGCGACTCTGTGTTTTTTGATTTCGCATGAGTTTACAAGCGCAATAATCTCGTATATATATGTCGCAACTTACCCTCAGGAGGAGGGAATAGGTTTAGGGGTATTGCCTAAAAGACGGGCCTATGACCCATGATTAGGTGCAGGCTCTCCCAAGCCCATACCTAGCGTGACGTTGGGTTATTTTTAAGAATTTTGCAAAAAGGAGTTGCCACTAGCATATTGGGGTTGGCTAGAAACCAAGTGAGGCAATGGGAGTGTACCTCGCTTCTTATGCAACCAGAAAATCTAGAGTCAGGGATTTGATTACACTAATTGATCAATTAGTGTCATTTCGGTATCTATCTTGTTCATTTTAAAAGAAAATATTTTTATCATGCAGTTTGGATTGATTTTATACCTATCCACGAACATGTGAGGTGATGATGCGGGTGCACAATCATTAAAATAATAACCATAGCTACCAAGATCCTAATTGTAGTAAAATTGAACAAGTGCAATTAAACATAATTAAATATGCAAATTAAAAACATGATATAATCAATGTGCAAGAAAATAAATGCCTAATTATACTAAAAAGGCAAAACATTGCAATTTCCAACAAAATCCTACATTTTTTAATTTTCAATTTTTTTTAAAAATTTTTAAATGCTATTTTAATATTATAATATATTTAAAACGATTTGGGTCGGGTCCCTAGGTTGGGTCTGACTCGGTTTGTTGAAAAGGGCCCAGGCTCAGATTGGATCGAGCCAAACAGCCTAAGCCAAGCCGCGCGACCCAAATCGACAGAAACCAGCCGGGCTAGGCCTGATGTGCAAGCCTAGTATGGTCTAATTTTTTAAAAATAAAGCCCACAAGCCCACATGCTAAACCAGCCCAAACCCAACTCAAGTATGCCTGGCCTAATTCGCCCAAAACCCTACCCGGTTGATTGGACCCGACCTGGCTTTTTTTATCTAGCTTATACCTCCTCTCTCTCCTGCTCTTCCGCGGCGCGGAAGGAGGACGTTTGGGACACCGGCGACTTGGCGGTGGCGATGCGGTGGGTGGTGGGCAACTCGGCGATGAGGGCTCAGCGGTCGACTAGGGCAGCCTGGCGGAGTGCTGCGAGTGAGGCGGACGCGCGACAATCGGCTTAGGATTTGCTGGTGTCGGGGGCAACAGTAGTGGTGCTTGGAGACAGCGAACGGGGGCTCGGCTGGTGCAGGTTGCACGGCGAGGGGACTTGGCGATTGGCTCGAGCTGTTGGCATTGTGGGTTCGAGAAAAGGGAAGGATGGTAGTAGGCGAGTAGAGGTGCAGCGTCAACGACAGAGCTGGTTGTAGGAGCGACGGTGGCGCGGCAAGGGGACTAGGAGTGGCGGTGGCCGGCAGCAACGACGACAGATGTTGCAAGTCTTGCGGCGAGGGGGCACGGTGATCAACTCGGGCTGCTGGTGTTGTGGGTTGTTGTGGCAAGGGGGCACGGAGGCAGTGACTGGCAAAGGGATACGGCGGGTGTAGTAGGTTCCGCGGCGAGGGGGTTCAAACTGCTGGCATCACTATGGTGGCGGCGGGTGTTGCAAGTCGGCATTCGGAGGGTAGTGGCGGCGTCACAGCTTTGGACAAAGGAAGGCACGGTAGCAAGGGCGATGACGCTTGGATGAATTGCTACAGCATCGACGACGAAGGGGGAAGCCGCAATGGCAGGCGGAGGGGACTGGGAGCAACGGTGGCTGGCAGTAGCGACGACGGATGTTACAGGTCGCACGACGAGGGGGCTTAGAGTGGCGATGTAAGTAAAATTTATTGCATGCTTTGCTGCAGTGTAAGAAGTGGTATGGCTAAAACGTTTCTTAGAAAATTTAGCCACTATCACTGAGGTTCCAAGACTGGTGATAGTTTATTGCGATAGTCAAGCAGTCATTGCCTATATGAAGGATCCCAAGTATCATGGAAGGACAAAGCACATTGACATAAAGAACAACTTCATAACGCAGAAAGAAGTGATCTTACAATAGAATGGTTGCTGATCTATTTACGAAGACTGTTCCTAGAGACATATTATTGACCCACGAGATGTTACTAGGATTGCGTAGAATGTGATATGTGTTATTGTAGAGGATCATTGGTTTATGTATTTGTGAAATATATATTGTACTTATTTGTTTATTAGTGGCTTGATATTTTATCAATAAGTACAAATACAGTATGAGACTAGCACTACACACATATATTATTGAAAAGTATATCAGCAGACAATGATTGGCTCACTCACATGAGCAATCGCCTTAAGTGATATAAATAACACGTTGAGATGAGACGTTATGTACAAATAAATGCTAAAGAGCAAGTCTGGTACATAAAAAATGTTGCATTCATTGGAGTCAAGATGAGGTCTGTGATTTGTTTATAATAAGACCGAACATGATAGTCCCACAATCATGTATGCCTGTAAGATGCCGTATGCGAGTACTTAATTGGGTGCTATAGAAAGCGAGCTGATATAGCACTTGAGCTAAACATGAGTAAGTGAAAAAGCACGTGACTATGTTTAGGCTAAGATCCGTATAATGGATATATTTAATAAATGACATATGCTCTTATAGAAAGAGAAATTCACTATAGCATGTAATTCATACTATATGTGCATTGTACGACCAATAAGGGAAGATGAGTAAAATTATCCATATTTACTCATCGTGTGATCCCTTAAGGTAATTTATAATTTACCTCATTTTGTGCCCTATGTTACTTTTGGCTAAGTGCACATAACGGGGAAAAAATGTAGCTACAGTTCCCTTCGTCTGTTTGCACAGTTTGTTTGTCCGTGACCCTCGTCGCGAAATATTATGTACAATTGAATGAATTTTCGGGTGAAAAGCCTGTCAAAAAGAGAAAATGCTGCATTGTCAAGGTTTGCCTATTCAAAGTCAATGCAAAAGTGCACATAATGGGGAAAAACGTAGCTACAGTGCCGTTCCTCTACTTTTTTGCGCAATTTTTTTGTCTTTGACCTTCTTCGCCAAATATTATGGACAGTTGACTAAATTTTCGGGTGAAAAGCCCGTCAAAAAGGGAAAATGCCGCAATGTCAAGGTTTGCGGATTCAAAGTAAATGAACAAGCGCACATAACTGGGAAAAATGTAGCTACAGTTCCCTTCGTCTGTTTGTTTGCACAATTTGTTTGTTCGTGACCTTTGTCGCGAAATATTATGTATAGTCGAATGAGTTTTCGGGTGAAAAGCCCGTCAAAAAGAGAAAATGCCGCATCGTCAAGGTTTGCCTCCTCAAAGTAAATGCAAAAGTGCAGATAATGTGGAAAAATGTAGCTACAGTGCCAAGGGACAAAAAAACTGACCAGAAAAATAGAGGAACGGCACTGTAGTTACATTTTTCCCCGTTATATGTACTTTTGCATTTATTTTGAGTAGGCAAACCTTGATGATACGGCAATTTCCCTTTTTGACAGGCTTTTCACCCGAAAATTCATTCGACTGTCCATAATATTTCGGGACGAAGGTCATGGATAAAATTCACCCAAATATTCATTCAACTGTCCATAATATTTCGCGACGAAGGTCACAGACAAAAAAACTGCGCAGAAAAATAGAAGAATGTCATTGTAGTGAATATTTTCCCCCTTATGTGCACTTTTGCATATACTTTGAGTAGGCAAACCTTGACGATGCGGCATTTTCCCTTTTTGACGGGCTTTTCAACCGAAAATTCATTCAACTGTCCATAATATTTTGCGAAGAAGGTCGCGGACAAAAGAACTACGCAGAAAAACAGGGGAACGGCATTGTTACTACATTTTTCCCTGTTATATGCACTTTTGCATTTACTTTGAGTAGGCAAACCTTGACGATGCGGCATTTTCCCTTTTTGACGGGCTTTTCACCCGAAAATTCATTCGACGGTCCATAATATTTCGTGACGAAGGTCACGGACAAAAAAACTACGCAGAAAAACAGAGTAATGGCATTGTAGCGACATTTTTCCCCGTTATGTGCACTTTTGCGTTTACTTTGAGTAGCAAAACTTGGACGATGTGGTATTTTCCCTTTTTGACGGGCTTTTCACCTGAAAATTCATTCGATTGTCCATAATATTTCTCTTAGAAGGTTGCAAAAAAAAAAAAAACTGCGCAGAAAAACAGGGGAATGGCACTGTTGCTACTTTTTTCCCCGTTATGTGCACTTTTGCATTTACTTTGAGTAGGCAAACCTTGACGATGCGGCATTTTCCCTTTTTGACGGGCTTTTCACCCAAAAATTCAGTCGATTGTCCATAATATTTCGCGAAGAAGGTTGTGGACAAAAAAACTATGTAGAAAAACAGGGGAACGGCACTATTGCTAAATTTTTCCCTGTTATATGCACTTTTGCATTTACTTTGAGTAGGTAAACCTTGACGATGCAACATTTTCCCTTTTTGACGGGCTTTTCACCCGAAAATTCATTTGATTGTCCATAATATTTCGGGACAAAGGTCACAAACAAAAAAACTATGCAGAAAAATAGCAGAATGGCACTGTAGCTACAATTTTCCCTGTTATGTGCACTTTTGCAATTACTTTGATTAGGCAAACCTTGACGATGCGGCATTTTACATTTTTGATGGGCGTTTCACCCTAAAATTCATTCAATTGTCCATAATATTTCGTGAAGAAGGTTACCGATAAAAAAAACTGCACAGAAAAATAGAGGAACAGCACTGTAGCTACATTTTTTCCCGTTATATGCACTTTTGCATTTACTTTGAGTAGACAAACCTTGACGATGCGGCATTTTCCCTTTTCGACGAGCTTTTCACCCGAAAATTCATTCGACGGTCCATAATATTTCATGACGAAGGTCACGGACAAAAAAATTGTGCAGAAAAACAGAGCAATGGCACTGTAGCTACATTTTTCCCCATTATGTGCACTTTTGCGTTTACTTTGAGTAGCAAAACTTGGACAATGTGGCATTTTCCCTTTTTGACGGGCTTTTCACCCGAAAATTCATTTGACGGTCCATAATATTTCATGACGAAGGTCACGGACAAAAAAACTGCGCAGAAAACAGAGCAATGACACTGTAGCAACAATTTTCCCTGTTATGTGCACTTTTGCATTTACTTTGAGTAGGCAAACCTTGATGATGTGGCATTTTACATTTTTGATGGGCGTTTCACCCTAAAATTCATTTGACTATCCATAATATTTTGTCAAGAAGGTCACCGATAAAAAAAACTACGCAGAAAAATAGAGGAACATCACTGTAGCTACATTTTTCCCCATTATACGCACTTTTGTATTTACTTTGAGTAGGCAAACCTTGACAATGCGGCATTTTCCCTTTTTGAGGGGCTTTTCACCCGAAAATTCATTTGACGGTCCATAATATTTCATGACGAGGGTTACGGACAAAAAAACTGCGCAGAAAAATAGAGCAATGGCGTAGCTACATTTTTCCCTGTTATGTGCACTTTTGCATTTACTTTGAGTAGCAAAACCTGGACGATGTGGCATTTTCCCTTTTTGACAGGCTTTTCAACTGAAAATTCATTCGACTGTCCATAATATTTCACATAGAAGGTCGGAGACAAAAAAACTGTGCAGAAAAACAGGGGAATGGCATTATTGTTACTTTTTTTCCCCATTATGTGCACTTTTGCTTTTACTTTGAGTAGGCAAACCTTGACGATGCGGCATTTTCCCTTTTTCACGGGCTTTTCACCCGAAAATTCATTCGACTGTCCATAATATTTCGGGATGAATGTCACGGACAAAAAAAATGCGCAGAAAAACGGAGCAACAGCACCGTAGCCACATTTTCCCCATTATATGCACTTTTGCATTTATTTTGAGTAGGCAAACATTGACGATGCGGCATTTTCTCTTTTTGATGGGTTTTTCACCCGAAAATTCATTCGATTGTCCATAATATTTCGCAAAGAAGGTCACAGACAAAAAAACTGCGCAGAAAAACAGAGGAACGGCACTGTAGCTACATTTTTCCGTGTTATGTGCGCTTTTGCATTAACTTTGAGTAGGCAAACCTTGACGGTGCGACATTTTCCCTTTTTGACGGGCTTTTCATCCGAATATTCATTCGACTGTCCATAATATTTCGCAATGAAGGTCGCGGACAAAAAAACCGCGCAAAAAAACAGAGGAATGGCACTGTTGCTACATTTTCCCCCGTTATGTGCACTTTTGCATTAACTTTGAGTAGGCAAACCTTGACGATGTGGCATTTTCCCTTTTTGACGGGCTTTTCATCCGAATTCATTCGACTGTCTGTAATATTTCGCAACGAAGGTCGAGGACAAAAAACTGTACAGAAAAACAGAGCAACAGCAATGTAGCTACATTTTTCCCTGTTATGTGCACTTTTGCATTAACTTTGAGTAGGCAAACCTTGATGATGCGGCATTTCCCTTTTTGACGGGCTTTTCTCTCAAAAATTCATTCAACTGTCCATAATATTTCGCAACGAAGGTCACGGACAAAATTCACCGGAAAATCCATTCGACTCTCCATAATATTTCGGGACGAAGGTCACGGACAAAAAAATTGTGCTGAAAAAAAGTGGAACAACATCGTTGCTACATTTTTCCCCATTATGTGGACTTTTGCATTTGCTTTGAGTAGGCAACTCTTGACGATGCGGCATTTTACCTTTTTGACGGTCTTTTTACCCGAAAATTCATTCGACTACCCATAATATTTCGCGACGAAGGTCACAGACAAAATTCACCCGAAAATTTATTCGACTGTCCATAATATTTCGGGACGTATGTCATGGACAAAAAAACTATGCAGAAAAATAGAGGAACGGCACTGTAGCTACATTTTTCCCCGTTATGTGCACTTTTGCATTTACTTTGAGTAGGCAAACTTAGACGATGCGGCATTTTACCTTTTTGACGTGTTTTTCACCTGAAAATTCATTCGACTGTCCATAATATTTCCTGGCGAAGGTCACGGACAAAAAAAACTGCGTAGAAAAATCGAGACAAAGCACTGTAGCTACAATTTTCCCCGTTATGTGCACTTTTACATTTACTTTGAGTAGGCAAACCTTGACGATGCGGTATTTTACCTTTTTGACCGGCTTTTCACCCGAAAATTCATTCGACTATCTATAATATTTCATGACGAAGGTCACAGACAAAAAAAACTGTGCAGAAAAACAGAGGAATGGCACTGTAGTTACATTTTTCCCTGTAATGTGCACTTTTGCATTTACTTTGAGTAGGCAAATCTTGACGATGCGGCATTTTACCTTTTTGACAGGCTTTTGACCCAAAAATTCATTCGACTGTCCATAGTATTTCGCGATGAAGGTGACGGACAAAATTCACCCGAAAATTCATTTGACTGTCGATAATATTGTGGGACAAAGGTCATGAACAAAAAAACTGCGTAGAAAAACAGAGGAACGGCATTGTAGATACATTTTTCCCCCGTTATGTGCACTTTTGCATTTACTTTAAGTAGGCGAACCTTGACGATGCGACATTTTCCCTTTTTGATGGGCTTTTCACACGAAAATTCATTCGACTGTCCATAATATTTTGGGATGAAGCTCATGGACAAAAATATTGTGCATAAAAATAGAGGAACGACACTATAGCTACATTTTCCCCCGTTATATGCACTTTTGCATTTACATTGAGGAGGCAAACCTTGACGATGCGGCATTTTCCCTTTTTGACGGGCTTTTCGTCCGAAAATTCATTTGACTATCCATAATATTTCATGATGAAGGTCACAAACAAAATTCACCCGAAAATTCATTCGACTGTCCATAATATTTCACGACGAAGGTCACGGACAAAAAAACTGCGCAAAAAAACAGAGGAATGACACTTTAGTTACATTTTTCCCCGTTATGTGCGCTTTTGCATTTACTTTGAGTAGGCAAACCTTGACGATGCGGCATTTTACCTTTTTGACGTGCTTTTCACCCAAAAATTCATTCGACTGTCCATAATATTTCGCGATGAAGGTCACGGACAAAAAAACTTCGCAGAAAAATAGAGGAACGGTACTATAGCTACATTTTTCCTCGTTATGTTCACTTTTGCATTAACTTTGAGTAGGCAAACCTTGTCGATGCGGCCTTTTCTCTTTTTGACCGGCTTTCAGCCGAAAATTGATTCGATTGTCCAGAATATTTTGTGAAGAAGGTCGCAGACAAAAAAACTGCTCAGAAAAACAGGGGAACGGCACTGTAGCTACATTTTTCCCCGTTATGTGCAATTTTGCATTTATTTTGAGTAGGAAAGCCTTTACGATGTAGCATTTTCCCTTTTTGACGAGCTTTTCACTCGAAAATTCATTCGACTATCCATAATATTTCCTGGCGAAGGTCACGAACAAAAAAACTACGCAGAAAAACAGAGGAAGGGCACTGTAGTTACAATTTTCCCCGTTATGTGCACTTTTGCATTTACTTTGAGTAGACAAACCTTGACGATGCTGCATTATCCCTTTTTGAGGGGCTTTTCACCCGAAAATTCATTCGACTATCCATAATGTTTCACGACGAAGGTCATGGGCAAAAAAAATTGCACTTTTGCATTAGAACTTTTTTTTTTTTTGGTTGGTAAATTAGAACTTTTGTTTTTTGTCGGAAGGCTCGTGTAGCGGATCTCGGGTAGCACAACAGTGACGTTGTGGGTTAGAACGGTGATGCGGTGTCTGGCGAGTAGGGGAATCGGGTCACGACGTGGGCTTCTAGGGGTCACTCAGAGACGCGGCAGGGTGGTCTTGTGGTGCTGCGACAGGGGCAATGAAGGCTACAACCGGCGTTAGGCACTGCTGCGGAGGCTAGCGACAGAGGCGTAGGTTCTGGGTCGTGGTTGCTGGTGTCAAGGCCAGCTGCAAGAGCAATGGTGGACATGCAAGGCAGGGTGCGGAATCTGCAAGTTGTAGCCGAAGCGGAGGCAGAGACTCCGACAAAGGACGCGGGAACAGCGACAGCGGGGCGGAGCGTCGGACGGTTGCAGGGCGACCGCGGGCTTCTGCAGGTCACGGCAGCGATATCATTGGGCTACAAGCAGAGCGGTGGTGGCTGGCAGAGGGAGACACTGGCGTTCGGAAGCACAACGTGTGGCACCCCACGAACGGCTCCTGAACCGTTAGGGTCGCCATAGTTCGCTTACCTTTCACTTGACTTGATAATATATCACTCTGATATCATATAATTATAATAGGTCCATAAATCTTAGGGGTTTATATCATTTAGATTGGTCCTTGCGCAATTTATATGGCGAAAGCGTATCGAATGAACAACTTCATTCCCTATATTCAGAAAACGATGCACACTAACTAAACATTTTTATAGGTAAAAGCTGAACACTTTTGTTTACATAACTTGATGGACATCATTAGTCGGTACACCAAAATGCCTAGGTTTTTTATACTCAGCTATACTTCAGAATATGACCGATATCTTTTCCAACAGTTGTATACTTAAAGTCCATCGATCAGTGTCGGCATCCAAAAGTTCCTTCCTTAGTTGTCCTCCTCCTCGCGGTCATATCCAACCACTCGGTCCAATTGCTGGTGGCGGTGACGATAGAGGTATTTTATCTAGTATGAAATGTTAGTCCCCAAATGGGGTGAGTACAACCATTCAGCAGTAAAAGATTTATTAAGCTATATCACACAGCACCATGAATATCTAGATTCATGCAAGATAGACAAAAACAAGTAATCCAGGAATAAGTATGCATCAAAATTAGGAAATTCTTTCATGCAATGGCAAATGTAGTTTCAAAGGATTAAGATGCATCACATTCAATCACACAAGTCTCGATCATAGGGCCAAACTGTAATGACACGTCACATTCCATGCCATACAATTTAGTCCCATAGCCAAACCACACACACACTTAATAGAACCATCGGTTTTAATATTCAAAAGGTTTCATCCCCCAGAGGACCAACGTTTGCATCATTCTGGGATTTTGCACCCAATCCTGGCGTCGTGAAGGCCTCTAGCATTCAGCCACTTAGGGCCACCGGGCATCCAGAGTGTGTCTCGTCACATCTCTAGGCATCTCGCACCCCACCCGGCATCATGAGGAACCTCAGGGGCTCTCCATGAAAATGGTTACCTCAGCCCTTCGGATTTACGTATCGACAAGCATACAACCGGGCATCCCGATGCTCCCGGGGAAAAAGCCTCCGGCATTCAGCCACTTAGGGCCACTGGGGATCCACAAGGCATCGACTCATTTGATCCTTTGGGCATCCCGACTCCTGGGGCATCGTTGACCCGAGGGTTTAACGGCAACAATTAACATCTTAATTTCAAAAACATTTTTCAATGCAATGACAAGATATCCCATGAGTCTTCATCACATCTCAATATTATATGATATGCTGAATGCCAATATCATCATCAAATAACAACTCAAGATGCATTCACCTTTGGGACAAAATGAGCAAATTCGAAGTAAAATAGCTCAAACGTCAGAATGCACGGCTTTAGTAAAAATTTCGGAATAACCCCTAAACGAACTCAGAAAATTATAAAATTTTCGTATGTTATAGATGAGCTCAAAAGGAAGAAATTTCGTCAAGGACACTATGTCAGATTCGTTGTGTATAAAGAGTAATATTTTGCTGTTTCCTTCAAAATTCTGCAGTAACTTTCAGATTTAGTACCTACAGAAGAAAATTCGTTTCACCATTTAAATCTTGTCCGCTTGCTCTCACATTTTGATATGGTATTCCTAAGGATGTTTCCTACAACTTTCATCAAGGGTTCGAAGTCCAAATTCTATCTATAAAATTACAGAACATTCGTGGAATCATCAAAGGTCATGCCGTCTTCTACAGTACAACTTACTAGTTCAAGGTAAATACTCTTTCCAACACATTTTCCCATTAACCTTACTATAACTAGATGTCAAACTTGATCTAATGAATGTTCTCTCATGTAAACTTATTTTTTTTCCTTATCTTCATCATTAAAAATCAAAGCGACACAAAATAAAAGGCTTTCTACCTATATTTCTCTAAAATAGAAACACCTTATACCATCTTCTTCGTTTCTAACTAAATCAAACCGTTAGTTTCTCTACTAATTTATTTTACAGCAACTTAATACTCTTCCAAAGCATCTAAGGTTAATCACAGTAGGTTTTTACTTTTATAAAAACCTTCCACAGTTCGATACAAAACAAATATTCATGCTTCGGCTCACCTACTGCAACATACCTCACTCTTCCTCACTCGACAACCACTACTACACCTTGCTCGACCAACACAACCATCTTACACTCAATTTTCGAGACATACAAGATCCTAATGCAACATGCAATGATTGGTAGCTTCAATGTAGTGTTCATCTAGCTCAATCCAACACAAAACAGCAATGTCACATTTAATCCTCCACAGATCGGCATTCAATCTTCATCTCAATCATCCAAAGCCCCAACATGCAGTTTCCATTTCAGCATTTTCTCAAATCTACCAGCACTTCACCAGATTATCACAGCATGCATAACATAGATTAATGAACTTCTACTTGCTTCACTCCTAAGCTTGATCGGCAAACAAAACAGGAAGCTCGGGACCTCGTGCATGACTCAACGGTGGTGAAAACGGGTGGCGTCGACGGCAGCAGCACCGTGCTCGATGGAAAGGTGACCTCCTCCTTCCTCACGCCGTGCACCCACTCGTTGCTCGCTCACGAACTTCCTTGCTCAAACCCTCTCTCGATCACTCTCTCTCTCTCTCAAATTTCCGTTCGGTTCTTCTCTCTCTACCCCTTAATCCCAAACCCCTTTTGTTCCTTTGATTAATTGGTTAATTAATTTCTTGCATGCAGGATTTTCGGTGGCATCAACAAATGAAGCCAGCTCGAGCCCTTGTGGCTGCTCGTGGAAGTTCAGCTGCCAAGTGTTCCTTGCACTCGGTGGATGGGTGGCGCTCCTTGGTTGGCTGCATGGGTCAACTTCCCCTTCATTCGTTGACCCGCATGATGGAGAGGCGTGAAACGGAGATGGGCGAGCGTAATTGTGGGAGTGTGGCCGTGCATGGTCCTTATGCATGGCCATGAGATCCATAGTCCTTATTTCTTGATGGAAGAAAATAGATAGATGTGATTGTATGGGCATGAAATGGAGTCGAATGTGGTTTCGACGTTGACGGATTCCAATAACCATTTCGTCAATCCGCGGCATATCCTTATTTTTTCCGAGGTCGGCAACAATATACATGAGGTTGGTCTCATTGAAACATATGAAAGGTTTCCGACAAGACTATATAGTTTACTTGACAATCGGATCATTACTAAACGTGACATAGTAATTCGATAATAATAACAAAATGACGTCCATTGTAATGTCAATAATACCATCCGACGGTACTTCCGTCGCTAGTCATGGACCGTCGCATACTCAAGGATCATCAAAATTTCTCGGATGCCACATAGCGGCGTCGTGGGGGAACGCACGAAGAAGACGAACGGCAGCTCCTTTCTCTCTCTCTCTCCTGTCTATTCAGACGTCTCCCTCACTGCTGTTTTCTGCTTTTCAGCATATGGGAAAAAGAAAGACCTTTGTTGACTTTTCTTCTCCCTAGAGCCCGAAAACCCTAATTTTCTTTTGTGAATTTTTTGACTTCGAAAACCGAGAAGAAGCCCCCCTTTTTTTCATGAATTGTGGCTGTGTGTTTTGACTGTGTGGCCCTCCTTAAAATTCTACACGTTTTAACCTATTTATATATCACGAATTAGGGTTTTAATTTTCCTAAATTAATATTCACGAAAATTTCTTTTTCCAAACGCAATATGTGTTTTCGAATTGAAATCTCACAAAGATAAATCCATAAAATCTCCCCGAAGATACAGGCTTGGGCCATTTTACTCCTTTCGTGGACTTAGTCCGACATGTCAATTTAAAACTTAGAACCACTAATTCAAAACCATCCGCCACTGGTTCAATAAATGTAAAAAAAAATGCAAATTAAAAATAAATGCACCTAAATTTATATGCTATGCAATTAATATTTTTTCAGGGATAAAATTACCCCATAATTTTCTATGCAATAAATAAATGACCGGATCGCCAAAATTTAGGTGTCAACAATTCTACAATATGCATTCTCGTATATTACTAATAGTTCTTGCATGCTTGTATTTTATGTAATTTGTCTTTCATGAAATGCGTAATCATAGTTGGAATATAGAGAGTCAAGAAATTGCGACATGAATTATTAACAGTGTTATAGAATTGTGCTGGGTTTTTTTTGGCGTAAACATAATGATAAAACAAAATACTTTTTGGAAAAGCATTTTTCAGGAAAATAGATAGTTTTCCTTTATTTGGTGACATGTGACCGAAAATGTTTGTAGCATTTGGATTTCATTTAGAAAATGATTCCAATCTTATGACTTTATTTTAAAAAAAAATTGAATTTATAAATAATTTTAATTTTAATTTCTTTTCTTTAATTTTCTTTTTCCTTCTTCTTTGCTGGTTGCCGGGCCTTGATGACGGTGATGACAAGCCATGAGCAAGGCTTGACCTTGCCGGCCTTAGGTTTAGGATCAGGCAAGGTCAAGCCTTGCTAGCCCATGCTTGTGGCTAGTCATTGGCTATTGCTAAGGCCTGGTGATTGGCTGAGGAGGAAGGAAAAAGAAAAAGAAAGAAATGAAAAAAAGAGAAATGAAAAGAAAAGAAAGGAGTATTAAAAAATCAAAAGAAGCAATTTTGAAAAGCCTTTTCGCCTCTTTAGATTTAGAAATTCAATTTTCTAATTTTATGCATGAATATTTTCGATGGCTAGAAAGCACTTTTAGTTAACTAGATATTTTTGATGACCCAAACAGGTGAAAGTCCATAACGTTAATTTTCGAAAAACACTTCCACTCAAACAAACACCCTTGGGTTTTGCCCTTTTAACTTAATCAAACAAACATATTATTTTCTTATCAACAGACGACCCTTTGAGCCTGGCGTGGACATGTTTACAGTAGATTTAGAAATTATCTCCTCTTTTAGGATTATCGAGAGTTGTCAATTTAAAGGCTAATACAGGTAAATAAGGAAATTTAGAAGGAGTTTGTGATTATTAGTTATCTAGGATATTGGACATATCTAAAGGATTCATAGGGGGTTAGAGAAAGTACATCTTTTTTTTATCTTATATTTTTATTGAAGAGTTACTTTAGGCTTACGAGTACCCTCGAGATCAAGGATATTGATTGTCTAATTAGGTTATTAGGTTTAGGGATTAGGGTTTTGGGTTTGGGGCATAGGGTTGGGGTTTGGGGCCTAGAAACTTAGGGCTTAGGGGTTAAAGGGGTGAATAGGTTGTTTTGAAAAAAAAAAAGTGACAATCTTTCGCAAAAAGTAGCGATGCTAAGTAAAGATCGGCTCAAGATGATGGGCCCGTTTGGTTTGGCTTTTGGGGAATGTATTTGCCAAAATGCAAATACCTTTGGCTGAAGGGGGTTTTCTGAAATGCAAATAGCGTTTGGTAAAATTTGCATTGAGAAACCACTTTGGCAAAAATACCGTTTGGTAAAATTTGCATTTGTAAAGGACTTTTATTAAATTAAAAAAACAAAAAAAAAACATTTGTATTTTTTTATGAAGCCTGGCCACTGGACCATCAGATTTGGGTGCCGAACCGCCGGATCGGGTTGTCGGAGCGCCATATATGGCGGTCGGATGGCCAGATTTGGCCCTCGAACAGTCGCTGGGGTCGCGCGACCCCAAGTGATGACTGCCTGGGGTCACTCGACGTCAGGCGATGGTCGCTTGGGTCGCACGACCCAAGCGGCTCAGGTGACCGTCGCCTATGGCCACCTAGGTCGCGTGACCTCAAGCGACCGTCGCCTATGGCCGCCTGGGTCGCTGGACCTCAAGCGACCGTCGCATATGGCTGCCTGGGTCACGTGACCTCAAGCAACCGTCGCCTACAGTTGCCTAGGTCACGCGATTCAGGCCATCAGTTGCCTAGGTCGCGCGACCCAGGCGTCGCTTGAGGTCTGGCGACAATTGCCGAGGTTGGGCAACCCTCAAGTGGCGGTCACCGGCGTGCGCGACCCCTTGGCCAGTGGTCGTCGGCCTCCAATTGGCTTCCGTGTGGTGGTTTTGGAGAAGATGAACAATATCGAGGACTTGCATTCCGAAGATGTAACTTCCCAAAGTATCTCTAGACCTGCGTTAGGCTAAGGGCTCTTAAAGCCATTTGGAGATGCAATCGTATCTTGTCAAAATCGCCCAAAAATTTCGAACCAAACGCGTTTGTATTTGGCCAAGGGACTTTAGAGTCCCAAAGCCCATTTGAAAGGCCGAACCAAACGGGGCCAATGTTTCAAAACTCATGATCATTTTGACTGCTTGTGAAAGTAAAAGAGAGTAAAATAGTGGCACACAATGATATATAGTGGTTCAGTTTTATCTCTAAGCCTTTGTCCACTTTTCAAACTAACAGTTACAAGTTGGGCTGGATTGCACTAGTAATTTGCTCAAGCAGTTACAATGGGCAAACACTAGCCCTATTACAAGATAGATCACACTATCAGCACCAAGATTCTGCTCTTACTCTTACATTTAATATAGAGCACAATTACTTAAACATCACAAACATAAAACTCAGTGAAACACTTGAATAAGAGCGTATTGCTAGGACGAAGTAGAGTGCAAATCTTTAGATAATGTTGTTCTCACTCTCATTCGGCTTCTTAGGTCTTTTCTTTTATATCCATCTCTAAACAATCCATTGGAAGAGGGTCAGACAAGCAAGGAGTCATTGGAGTTTTCGTTGAGCCACTGTCCAAAAATATAGTCCTTTTTCTTGAATATTTGCAATCTACCTAATAATAGCTTCTGCCACTATCCCGTCACTGCAATCTCTACCAGACTTGTTAGACGACCTAGCTTCTCAATTACCGATTTCGATTGGATTCTACTGTTGTACAAATCCTTAGCCACAACAGCTAGTTTGCTAACCTAATGAACTTCACTTGATGTTCATGGTTGTTGCAACACCAATATCTTGATATTTGCAGCTATGCTTTAAACATTGCTATCAGCTGATCTTTACGTCTACTAATATTGTTTACGCAAAAGCCATTTATGGACTTGTTGCATACTTTCATCCACCGGATCACACCATGGAAGTTGCATAGTCTTTAGGTTTTCCAGTTATATGCACTTTTGCATTAAGTTTGAGTAGGCATATCTTCTGGATGCAGCATCTCCTCTTTTCGACGGGCTTTTTTTTTTTTTTTTTAGAAATTTGTTTTGATTCTACATAATATTTCGAGAGGAAGGCCTAAAAAAAAAATTTGTTCCCAAAATAAGTTGAACGACATAGTAGCAACATTTTTTCCAGTTATATGCACTTTTGCATTGAGTTTGACTAGACATACCTTCTGGATGTGGCATCTCTTCTTTTCGATGGGCTTTTTTTTTTTTTTTTTTTTTTTTAATATTTTTTTCCTGAAATTTGTTTTTATTCTGCATAGTATTTTGAGAGGAAGGTATCGGGAAAAAAAAACTGTTCCCAAAATAGGTTGAACAACACAGTAGCCATGTTTTTTCTAGTTATGCACTTTTGCATTGGGTATGGGCCGACACTCCTTGGGGATGCGGCATCTCCACATTTCGACTGGCTTTTCGCCTAAAATTTCCATCTATTCTACATTGCACTTTCCGACTGGCTTTAGGCCCGAAATTTCTATCTATTTTGCATAATATTTCGAGCGGAAGGCCTCAGAGGAAGAACTGTGCCGAAAATAAGAGGAACGATACGGTAGCAACATTTTTTGTAGTTATATGCACTTTTGCATTGGGTATGGGCCGGCACACCTTGGGGATGCGGCATCTCCACTTATCGGCTGGCTTTCCGCCCGAAATTTCCATCTATTCTGCATAATATTTTGAGTGGAAGGCCTCAGAGGAAGAACTACGCTGAAAAAGTCAGAGGAACCACACGGTAGCAACATTGTTTTTTTTTTTTTTTTTTTGCAGTTATTTGCACTTTTGCATTGGGTATGGGCCAGCACACCTTAGGAATGGGGCATCTCCACTTTCCGGCTAGCTTTCAACCCGAAATTTCCATCTATTTTGCAAAATATTTCGAGCGGAAGGCCTTGGAGGAAGAATCGTTCCGAAAATAAGAGGAATGACACAGTAGCAATATTTTTTTTGCAGTTATATGCACTTTTGCATTGGGTATGAGCCGGCACACCTTGAGGATGTGGCATCTCCACTTTCCGGCTGACTTTCCATCCGAATTTCCATCTATATTGCATAATATTTCGAGAGGAAGGCCTCGAAGGAAGAATTGTGCTGAAGATCAGGGGAAGGACACAGTAACAACATTTTTTTTTTTTTTTTTGCAGTTATATGCACTTTTCCATTGGGTATGAACCGGCACACCTTGGGGATGCAGCATCTCCATTTTTCGGCTGGCTTTTTGCCCGAAATTTCAATCTATTATGCATGATATTTTGAGCAGAAGGCCTCAGAGGAAGAACTGTGCTGAAAATCAGAGCAACGACATAGTAGCAACATTTTTTTTCTTTTTTCTTTTTTGTAGTTATATGCACTTTTGCATTGGGTATGGGCTGACACACCTTGAGGACGCGGCATCTCCACTTTCTGACTAGCTTTTGTCTCAAAATTTGCATCCACTCTGCATAATATTTCGAGAGGAAGGCCTCGGAAAAAAACTATGCCGAAAATAAGACGAACGACATAGTAGCAATGAATTTTTGCAGTTGTATGCACTTTTGGTTTAGGTATGAGCAGGCATACCATGGGGATGCGGCACCTCCACTTTCTGGCTGGCTTTTACCCCAAAATTTCCATCTATTCTACATAATATTTTGAGAGGAAGTTCTCAGGAAAAAAAAAAAACTATGCTGAAAATAAGAGGGATGACACAGTAGCGACATTTTTTGCAGTTATACACACTTTTGCATTGGGTATGAGCAAGCATACCTTAGGGATGTGGCATCTCCACTTTTTTGCTAGCTTTTCTCCCAAAATTTTAATCTATTTTGCATAATATTTCGAGAGGAAGGCCCCAAAGGAAACACTATGCCGAAAATAAGAGGAAAAACACAGTAGCAGGATTTTTTTTTTCAATTATATGCACTGTTGCATTAGGTATGAGCAGGCGTACCATGGGAATTTGACATCTCCACTTTTCGGCTAGCTTTCCTCCCGAAATTTCCATCTATTCTGCATAATATTTTGAGCAGAAGGCCTCGGAAAAAAAAAAGTATGCCATAAATAAGAGAAACGACATAGTAGCAACATTTTTTGTGGTTATATGCACTTTTGCATTGGGTATGAGCAGGCATACCTTGGGGATGCGGCATCTCCACTTTCCAGCTGGCTTTCCTCCCAGAATTTACATCTATTATGCATAATGTTTCGAGAGGAAGGCCTCGAAAGAAGAACTGTGTTGAAAATTAGAGGAATGACACAGTAGCAACATTTTTTGTAGTCACATGCACTTTTGCATTGGGTATGAGCAAGCATACCTTGGGGATGCGGCATCTCCACTTTCCAGTTGGCTTTTCTCCCGAAATTTCCATCTATTCTGCATAATATTTCGAGAGGAAGGCCCGGAAGGAAACACTATGCCGAAAATAAGAGGAATGACAAAGTAGCCACATTTTTTGCAGTTATATACACTTTTGCATTGGGTATGAGTAGGCATACCTTGGGGATGTAGCTTCTCCACTTTTCGGCTAGCTTTCCTCCCGGAATTTCCATATATTCTGCATAATATTTCGAGAGGAAGGCCTCAGAAAAAAAAAAAAAACTGTGCTGAAAATAAGAGGATTGACATAGTAGCAACATTTTTTGCAATTATATGTACTTTTGCATTGGGTATGAGTAGGCATACCTTGGGGATGCGGCATCTCCACTTTCCGGCATTGCATAATATTTCGAGAGGAAAGCCTTGAAAAAAAAACTGTGTCAAAAATAAGATGAATGACACAGTAGCAACAATTTTTGCAGCTTTATGCACTTTTGCATTGGGTATGAGCAGGCATACCTTTGGGATGCGGCATCTCCACTTTTCGGCTAGGTTTCTTCTGAAATTTTCGTTCTTTCTACATAATATTTCAAGAGGAAGGCCTTGGCAAAAAAAAATTGTGCCGAAAATAATAGAAATGACAAAGTAGTGACAATTTTTTGTAATTATATGCACTTTTGCATTGGGTATGAGTAGGCATACCTTGGGGATGCGGCATCTCCTCTTTCTGGCTGGCTTTTCTCATGAAACTTCCGTCTATTATGCATAATATTTCAAGAGGAAGGCCTCAGAAAGAAAAATTGTGCAAAAAATAAGGGGAACGACATAGTAGCAACATTTTTTGCGGTTATGCGAACTTTTGCATTGGGTATGAGCTGGCATACCTTGGGAATGCGGCACCTCCACTTTTCAGTTGGCTTTTTTCTCCCAAAATTTCCATCTATTTGGACCAAATCACATAAATCCAATATCCCATTTCCTTTCCTTCTCTGATTTGCTTGTCTACATTCACAATAATCCTTACATATAAAATAGAATATTCAGATTGCATTATTATTCAATTGACATACTTGCACGTTTATTTCTATAAGTCAGATGTCAATTAGTGACCCATTTAATTTAATGCTAATGTGTTAATAGAATCACGTCATTAATAATCACATTTCGTGCATCTCATGCATTGCATATCATTTAAGTATCGTAAAAGAAAATATAAAGGTCACTACTTTTTTAAATAAAAGTCATTAAGTCATGTCTAGTGTCCTAGAGTTTAGTCTATTAAAGAAAACACAAAAATCTTTCACATGGTTAACTAATAGGGTTAATTCATAAGTAATCCTTTTTCACGTCATTAAAATTACAAATAGGTTGCATTGCACATAGTTTAATCTTTTGTTAAACAAGAAAAATCCAAAAAGAAATAATCATTATTGCATTTACAAATCATGTTTACGCCATGCATATATTGTTTTGTTAAGATTTTGCAGAACACTTGGCGTGTTGGAGTTAATGGAGTTTTTGCTTTGGCTTGCTTGAGATATTTATGTTCTTTCCTTATCTCTAGCAATTTATTTACTGCTTTAATTATTGATTGTTAAATTCTTATTTTTGCACTCGCACGACCACCATTTGCATATTAGTGGCTTAATTTAAAATTGACTAAGACTACCTGCAAAGTACAAATATTTTTTTGAAATAAAGAGAAAAGGCATCGAAAGGGCGTTAAATTTATCTAATGCAATAAGGTCTCCATATTCATGAATCTCTAGTTTGCAGAAGTGAAATGCTCTCCACACTTTACTTAGGTATCTAATTGACTTATTAATAACTTATAGTAATAAAATGATTTGCATGTTTAATAGAAAAAATTAAAATCCCAAAGTTGCGGTTGGTTTGGGCTTGGAAGAGTTCGCACTAAGTCTCCGCTCTTAATAATTCATCAACTTTCCCCCTGATGGTTCATCTTTGCAAACAAGATCCAAGATTTGAAAAAAAATTGAAAAATATGAAAAGGGGAAAAGCAATTAGAGTCGGGGGATCAATACATGCCAGTGAGCACAAGATGCGAAACTCTAAACCACATGTACAAATAAGAATCCCCTTTGTCACATGATTTCTTTTTCACATAAATAGATATAGAATATGTGAAGCAATTACCTAGAAGTACTTTTTGAGTAATGGCTCATCCTTATGATAGTAAAAGACCCAATGATCCTGAACCGATCTTACTTTGGATTGCGAATTCCAAGTTTGTCTATGAAGAGCAATTCTAAACCACTCAATTCATCTAAAAGAGAAGGGAAGGGGTCCGTGTCTTTGCATTCCTTGCATGACCCTATCCACACTTGAAGCCAATTCCCTATCGATTTTGCCAATACAATCTAGAATGGGAGCTCATGTGTAAGCAGAGCAAGGCTAAGCTATAACCGGGATGGATTGGTGTGGTTCCTGTAGTGCAAGAACATCAAACCATAAATGAAGAAACACATGAGAGAAAAATATATTGATTAGTGATTGGTAGGCTCAACTCTTGACTAGAGGGGACACTTAAGGCATTTGCGCTTCCATCATTGAATAGGGACGGCAGAGATTTTGATGGCAGGGCTTTTGATTTTTTCATATCCTCAAAAATTTGAAGAGGAAGAGATATTACCACAACCATGATGAGAATTAAATGTCCCGGAAACCTAAAGGTTCTTCTTTGAGGGTCATCCATGGTGGGTGAGTCAAGGTCTAAGATTGGAAAGAATTCAAAGCTTCCAAAGAATGCATGGCTAGAAGAGTCATCACAAGCTACATAGGCTATTCATGATGATGAATTGAAATAGACAACGCTCTTATTATGTTCTATAGTTATTAGTTCAAAGTATGGATTGGTCTATTTTTTTTTGGAATTCTATCTTGAACAAAAAATCAGCAAAATGAATCACACAAGGCCTCTCCTTTTTTATTGAATGGAGGCCATGTGGTTTAGAGTTTAGGATTTTAAGGTTTAAGGTTTAGGACAAGTAAGAAGAGATGTGCTCTAGTAGATTGATTCCTTCGAGGAACTTCATTTTTTATATAACCATTACTTTTGTTACAAACCTACATTTAATCAAACAATCAAACCATATACCCAACCATTAACCTATTTTGATCCAGCACACGAAAATACAATATTCTCAAAACATCCCAAATAATAAATTCGAGGGCCCTTGAGCAACGGTTCTCTAGTCGCCCTATGACCGCTGGAGGAAAAAAGAGTAAATCTTGTTCATACTTAATTTTTGTGTGTTACGACAGTTTATATAGGGGTTACAAATAAATATGAGCAGTTATGATCTATTAAGATCGAGGATCCGTCCCTTGGTGGACCATATAAAACTGCGCCCATTGCCCCTAAGGTTGCGATCTCCATCTGAGGGGGGGGGGGAGAGAGAGACAGAGAGAGAGAGCACCTACGACTATGGTGGCTGGCATGACCGATGGTGTTTGTTGTGGGAAGATTAAATATTTTGGTAAGTGTTAGAACCTGTGGACACTTATTAATAATTCTGGAGCAGTGCTAGTATGACGGTATTGTTACTTCCAATGAGTAACGGTGCAATACTGGCCGCTCATTTTAGTTGTTGATGAAGATGACTATTTTCGTATTTAAAGAAACAAATGGATGAAGTTCTTGAAGGGAGAAGGAAATCATGGGGGTAATTGAGTTCTTTTTTAATGGTAGACATTGGTAAAAAAAAATGATATAAATGATGTACTTAAGAAAACTCATGTAAGATGAAATTTAAATATCAAGCACAAATATAATATTTTGATTTGTGAACTTTCAAATTTCTCTAAGTGTGAAAAGAAATTAATTGATCTCTCTTTATTGTTACTTGATCAATTCCCATAATTTTTATATGGATTGAACTTAAAATCTATCCAAACCCATGTTATCGGACTTTATTTGATGGACTCACTTGGACCCATTTTTTGTGTTAGGTGAGCTCCCCATGTTTTGACGGACTCGCTGCAATTTGACAGATGCCGAAAACCGTGCTTTTTAAAGACTTTTGAAAAAGTGAATAGAATTGTTCTTGATGTGAAAGGATGTGCATGGGCTTTTTATTTTTTCGGTAGTTGGTCCTTTTAAAGATAATTATCTTTAATTAGTTTCTTCTTCTTACTTGAAGGGTAATGACGTTAATGGTTTCTTACACGACATTTCGTATATAAGGGTGAAATGGACTTTTGAATTTTCCCAAAAAAGAATGATTTTAGGACATTGGGGACCGTTCAGGTAAAGCATGAGATTAATTTTCCATCAGCACTAATTTATTCCTTACGATGGCACACAAGGTTATGGGTCCGGCTCAAGTCTCCAAACCCAACACGAACATACAGAGAATTCCCTAGGGAAAGCTCAAGACATGCTTGTGATGAGAAGAGATCACATCCTTTTGTGTAACTCGACCACCCACATGTTGTAAGCTCGACCCAAAAGTTTCGGAGCATCGAAGCCGGATGCACGTGCCAGGACCTCAAATTGTCTCTCTGTCCGATCCTTTCCGCCGGGAGTGATATTCAGCACGGACATGTCCGCTAGGAGGGCGTTCCTCGTGATGATATCCGTTTCGGGATACTCTGGAAGGACAGCGTCCACGATCACGACCTTGCCCTTCTCTGGCAATGCCTCCCAGCAGTTTTTGAGTAGCTTGACGCATAACTTGTCATCTGCACCGTGAATTATCCACTACAAAACGACGGGTTATCAGTTAGTTTTGGATACGTATTAAGCGTCCAGGTTGTTTAAAATTTCTTTACACATTCCACTTATAACGTTATTGATATGAGTAGTTTTATTTTTTGCAAGTAATTAACCATCCATTGCAGTAGTGATGGATAAGGGATGTGTAGATAAGGGTTACACGAGCTGTGTAGCCATTATTAAACCGAGCAAACCGCAATATATGGAAATAATCATATTACATGCGAAGAACTTGATCATGTCTAATAAGGAAATTTTGAACAGAGGAATAACCTTCATGATAATGACATCCGCTTTAGGAATGTAGTTTGTCATGTCCCCTCCCACATGTTCTATGCCTGTCATCAAAAGATAAGTGATTCAATCCATCCTCAAACACAGCTTTATCCAAAGAGTTCATTCTCCATCCCTATATGGAAGCTGATTTTGTACAATTTGAATCATGTTTGACTCACTCGAACGATTGTGTTAAGGGTATGATATGAATAACTTAGTGACGTAATCGAACTTTCCTTAATAAAGTTCATCCCTATGAGAGATATTTTTTAGAAAAGAAGATGGAGCAGAAGGGGAAAAATAAATAAACCTTACCAGGATAAGGAGGAGCCTGTTTGACCACATGAGGTAGATCAAAGTTTATGCCATGAATGTGGGGGTGCTTGGATAGTAAAATCCTAAGGCTTGCACCCATGCCACCACCTACATCGACCACCGTCTTGACGTTGTTGAAGCCTTGATAAGATTCCACAATTTTATTCATGTACATGTTTGTCGGGCCTTGCATTGCGTTGTTGAATATCTCATTAAATTTCCTGTCTTTGTTAGTGTACTCAAAAACATGCAGTCCATTGGCAAGTTTGAAGGTGTCTCCTCCTTCCATAATCTCTTCTTTTAAGCAGTACCTGTAAGCCATGCACGGTATAATCAAGATATACTTACGGCGCATGTGATGGAGGACATGGCCAATTCAACACAGCAGAAAGAAAGGAAGGAAGAAGCAAAAACCAGCTAGAAGTGACGATATTGTCGGTAAGCAGAAGCATCAAGGGGGCAGCAAAAGTGGCAGTGCCATGGGCTCTGACAAAGTGTTTGCTTTTGGGTCCCAAACCGTAAAGCCTCAGGGGGTTGCCTTCTGTGTCTTGGTCGAGAGTGCAAGAGAGGATGGAGTAGCTGGCGAGAAACCGGAGGATCCGGTCAAGGGTTACGGGGGCTTCCGGGTTCTTTGCGGAGAGACGGGAGGCAATCTGAGCAGGCGAAAGTGGAGCCATAGGCCCACACTCGGCCAGTATTTCGAGGATCCCCAGTTCGATGGTGGCCTTCAAGACGAAGGGGAGTGCAATCAGAGCATTCATTTCCATGGCGAACAAGAACTCTTCATCTTCACTGGGCGTCGTGATTGCTTGGCTCGTGCATGCACTCATGCTTCTATTCTCTCTCTCTCTCTCTCCTTCTGTACGCGTTTGGGCTTTGGCTGCTTGCAGTTGCAATGCTCTGCTTCTTAAATGACTGGGTTTCTTGAGAAAGGAGTGCGGACGCTATTTGCTGCGAAGTAAGGATGGCCCAGCGAATCGATTAATATTAATTGGAAGAAAGGAGAGGAAATCGGACACTAAATTTACATGATTCGATTTGAATATTGAAACCTACATCTACAAAGAGAATAACATAAAATATCACTATTAAAACAAGCGATATAATAGAGATTACAATAACTCAAATACTTAAACACCCTCTTGATATTTTTTAACTGTCAATTATACTTAATAATTTACACAGTGTCTAGCTCTTCACAATTCTCAGTAAAATCTTACTCAAAAAATTAAATAAATTCTACTTATAAGAATTTAATTGGCTAAATCACTATATGTATAATTACAACTAGAAAATCTCCCTCTGTCGAGAGCTTCTACCTTGTCTCCGGGGAGGCTCACGAGTCTTCTCTCTTCTTGCTCTACCTCGGTCGTCCTTTGCGGTCCTCTTTTTATAGGAAAAACAAGACAGAAATATGAACTCATTAAATGACAGCACAGGTGCCCACACTCAGCTCCGACGTCCACCAAATTTATGTGCCTCTATGCGCATGCATGTGCATGCATGAATGAGGAGAAGAAAACTATTAGGGGTGATCGGGTTCAGGGTGGGTAGGGTCTAGACCTGGACCCTATTCCCGACCCTGTTATAACCGGTTCTCTTTTTTTGGACCCTGTTCCCTACCCTGTTTGCATTGGACTCTGTTCCCGGCCCACCCTGTTTTTCCGGTCCGGGAACAGGGTTAACCCTGTTTATATTGGAACCTGTTTTGCAAAAAATTTCTGTCATCTCCAACTTTTTTTCCCTGGAGAAGAACTCCAACATGTAACTCACTACCATGAACACCACTAACTGCTTCCATAACTGCCCTCTGCACACAGACAAAAGAATCTAAAGAACATAGAATTGACAGGAAATTCGTAAAGAAATCCCCAGACAAGGAGCCAAATCCAAGCCATCAAGAGAAAAGTTAGTATGTGGTTCAAAAGACTAAGAAGAAGTAAAATGACAAACCACTCATCCTAAACACCTTTCTACTGTGAACAAAATAGGGGAAATGCACAGAGAGAGTCAAAGTGGAGACCCTAAACACACTCGCAGAATAGCCCCCGCAATCAGCTATGCAAGATGGCTAAGCAATATATTGTGGTATAATCTGAAGAAAATGATGGCCAATATACCTTGAATGAGCCAATAGTAGCTGTTTCTGGAATTTCAATAAATAGCTCCGGCACGGTGAAAGACTCAATCCGAAGCTTCATTGAATATGAAAAAAGAGCGTTGATAAGCAAAATGAATTACCCTACAAAACCACAAGTTGTACACGACGTCTTTCCAAAAGCTCCATTACCATGGGAATCAGAGATTGGTACGACAAATGTTGACGATCTTTGGAGGGGATGGCCGTTTGGCTGCAAGAGGATCAAATTTGCAGAAAAAAGACTTAGACAGGATTCTATGTCAAAAAGGCAAAAGAAAAACAAACTAGAAAGGAACTATTGCATTTTTTTTTCTGAAACTAACCAGAAAAATCTCCATCAGTATGCTTCTTAGGTGGATAGACAGTGGCGTTGCTACTAATTTCCTTGTCAGAATACGACTCAAAGTCAACATCAAAAAATTTTCTCTTCTTGAAAGGATAGTTCCTCTGAGATCTTTGGCGTTTATAATAACTACTCTTATCCTTGTAATCAGCCTTGAAATTTACACCTGCCCCCATGAACTAAAATTAAGAGGACATTAACAGATCCAAAACCCTAATGGAAATACAAGACTGCACGTGGCAACAAACCTGTCACAAAACTACCGATTGGGTTTTGACAACTCGCATAAGGTAACATCAAAGAAAAATACCAATGGACGGTCAGAAAATGTCAAGACCTGAAATTCAAGAACTGAAAAGCAGAATTACGAGTAATTCCCAGTTTGGAGAAAGGTGCGAGGAGAGGGGAAAAGAAAACCGCTTAAACCATCACAAAACCCTCATGCAGAGCAAGGAATCGCCAACATTGGTTCTCCGGCGGATCCGAAAGCCGCTCAAATCTTTGAACAAGGTGGAAACAGGGAGATCCAAAACACTCATCGAACGCCGTCACGTTTGTGTCCGAGGCCGACGGCGGCGGGGTGGCGAGGATGGTCGGGACCAGGTGGGCGAGCGGAGGCAGCATCGGCAGCACAACGCTCGGATGGATCGGTGGAGGTGAGAGGCTGAGAGCGACGAGCACGACTAGGGTTTTGGTCTTTGGGAATTTTGGGGCCCAAAAACCGGTTCTCAAACCGGTTCCCGAACCGGTCCGGTCGATCCGGTTCCCGGGTGGGTATTCCCTTGGAACCGGTTCCCGGACCGGTTCAAACAGGGTCTGAACTTTGGGAACCGGTTCCCGGACCGGTTTCAACCGGAACCGGTTCCTGACCCTATTTTTCGGGTGGGCCGAACCGGGAACCGGGTTGACCCGGTCCGGTTGCACACCCCTAAAAACTATAGCCGTTCTTGCACAGGGCCATCCTCTCTCTTCAATTATTAACAAAGACAAAAGAAGGGAAGGGGAGAAAGCCACGTAGATGGAGCATAAGTCAAGTCAATTAATAAACAAAAGGCGTTCTTCATCTAAGGCCGCACGTTCTACAACATTCCGACTCTCCTCCACGGAATTTTTAGGCTAGGCACCGATTATTAAAGACTCGCATTACCGCTGAAGCTGTCTAGTGTGCCGGTGTCTTCCGTGTGTCCATGTTAACTTGTTCTAAGTTAATTTCTCATCCTTAGGTAAACGGTCGCTTTTCTCGCCGCTTATGTCGATTTTTTAACCTATTACAAATAGAGCCTTCCATAGGAGGGTAGGCTAACGTGCACGTGAGGTTAGGAACTGAGGGCGGACTTGTGACCGGAATATAAATTCGAGTTTTGGATGGGGGGGCTTGGGTTCCGGAAGGTTGTACGTGGGGGCCCCACGTGGCGTTTCACCAAGAAGTTACGTTATCAAGAATTATTTTAAAAACATCCTTATGATACATATTTATATTATAATTATATTGGACTTTTAAAGTAATTTTGAGGAAAAGGGTATATTTTGTTTTCTATTTGTACCCTCGTTAACATGCAAAACTGGTTTTTGTTTTGGTTTTTATAGCTACGGACGATACGGACGAAATAAAACGTTAAAAAAGAAAGAAAGAAAGACCTTTTCGTCGTGGGTGATTGGGAAAGTCAGAGGTCAAGCTAAAATAATGGCCTTCTTGCTTGGTTGTCTCATCTTTGTTAATATATATATATAATATATATTATATTTTGTGTTGAACAAGGTTGAACCTTAAAGATCCTTTTTTTTTTTGTTTTGGCCACAAATATTAAAGATCATCCATTTAGTAAATAACTTCCATAGGGTAGCTCCTCTGCATGGATAGGGCATAGCTGAAATATGGGAGGAAAAAAGGACAATTTTTTATGGACTTTTCTGGGAAATGGGAAATGGGAAATGAGGAGCAACCAAAATATTTCTCACTTTTATAATTGATTCTTGTCAAATCAATGAAATGGGAAAATTCCAAACTGTGAAAAGGAAGGCCATTTTTTTTTTTTTTATCGGTCCTATTCTATTCTTATCATAATACTCATTCTCAAACTTTTGCTCTACTTCCTTGTAGGACGTAGGAGTCGAAACTCACTTCTGAAACTAAATTGTCCCCACCCCAACCTCTCCTAAGAAGGTAGGGATTCGAATCCCCCCACCCCCCATTCCAAGTTGTCAAGGTTGGTGCTCTTTGGAAAATTCGACATTCCGACTCGAATTTTCTTCATTTAATGCTGGTTCAGCATTTAATTCAGAAGTCGACCTACATTATGTTAGTCTCTAATTTTTGAAATCGAAGACTAACCTGATCGAGCTTGAGACCAAAAACTAGACTGACCATATGGGTTTGATCCGATTCCAAAATCAATTCGGGACTAGAAACAAACCTATTAATTTAAATTACATATCAATCAATAATACGGCGTTGAGCAACCAAACTATAAACACAAGTGCATATTGAAAAAAAAATTAAGATAAGGCATTTCACACTTGCTAAAAACGATATGATTGCTAATAGAGATAAAGTGTTTTCATCGCTAAAGCATGCTATAATTTTCTTACTTTTGAGTTGTCTTTGAATCATTCTTAAATTCGGGAAATGGGATGAGATACGGATTTTAAGAGAAAATAATTTTAGGCCAAAAAATGTTTTCTAGGCATCTGCTCCTATAATCATCTATCAATAATACTTGTTAACACTATATGAAAAAACGGTTCCTGCAATTAATAAAGCAAAGTCTAATCAATCAATAATGAAGCTTCACATCACTTGACAAGCAAATCATCATAGCAACTGCAATACTACTCTTTGAAAACTTCTTCCATTTTACACAAACTAAAAAGCAAAGTGCAACTGGAAATTACTAGTGAAATATAATTAAACCACAAGAAGTTTAAAATACTTAAGATAAACCATGAACATACAACTTCACATCTCGTGAACTCGTATATGATCGCTTCAGCTTCTGAACACCTAAAAACAAAACAAACAACACACATAATTAATACTTAACAAAATTTTTAAATTAAAATTATTATTAGTGCCATTGATGGAACATCTCACCATTTATGGTCATTTGAGTTCAACGTGCAAACTCTATTTACTTATGGTAATTTTCTTAGTAAGACAATCCATATCTTAAAAAAAGGAATTCATTCATTAGATATACAAAAGAATTAATAAGTAAAAAGAAATATGCATAATTTAAGCTTATCCAACTCATACTTTTTGACATTCTCAATGCACTTTTCAACATTAATAGGCACAAGAGCAGCTTTCAACTAGTCTTGAGTATAAATTAAAACTTTCACCATTCTAGAAGTCAAAGAACTTCTAAAACCATCAAGAACCCAACCTAAAGTACTAAAAGCCCACTTTGAAGCAACAATAGTTATAGGAATAGATAAAACATCCCGAACTATCGATAATAGAATTTTATACTTCGAACCAATACTCTTCCACTACATCAAAATGTCAAAATTAAGAATATCTTTATAATCCTCTTCAAGATATTGTTGAAGCTCTGATTTGTTGTTCTCAAGCCCTCTTTTCTTTTGATGGAAATAGTTTTTTCATCAAGCTTTGATGTTAATCTCGTCGTTTCCATCATTTCTGTTGGTATTGGACGTGTGACATTTTGGAATTTTAGTCCTGTTTTCAATTAAATAAATCGGGCCTTTTATCGATGCGCCTATAGTACTGTTCTCAGAGCTGATCACTCCTGAGATAACTAGATTATTTGGGGAAGTCATTAAGGGATTTTAATGCAATAGACTTGAAAACTTGACTAAGAATCGACTACTCGACTGTGCTTATCTGTAGAGATCATTACGGCATGGTAAAGATCTATTATAGATCAGAGATATGTCGGTTCGACTGAGATGTGCAGTTAAATGTGGGTGATTCCACCAAATTGGAAAATTCTCGTCGATCCATACTAAATTGATTTTTCTGTCGTTTTGGTATCTTGTGTCCGTATTTGAAACCTTGTCATTTTCATGACAATCGAGGGTCACCAATGTGTCGAAGAGGTCTATTGTGGCTCGAAAAAAATTGACCACGGGTCATTTGTACTAAATTTTTTTGAAAGTTACCTAATAGCCTAGGTCATGCAAAAATCGCGCCAAATTGAAATAACCATGAATTTGAATTCGATTTCAGAAATTGAAAGTTTGGTTATGTCACAAGTTATTTTAAGAATGTCGACTTATCTTCTAAAGATTTTTTTGTAAACCGAGATTTTTGATGAAAAGCTGACATAGGGCCGTTTTCAACTAGAAAATTTAGAGGACCATTTTTTATTTCGTTTTTGGGATGCAAGTGGATTCTAATGGTAAGGAAAAATACCAATTTGATCGAGGATGCGATGGTGGAATTTATAGAGGCCGAATTGCACCGATTCAAGAAGGAATTGAATCCAATTTGGGAGGAAATTGCTTCAAATTCGTATACCCCATGGTCCATGACTTTTTAGACCTCTTCATTAGCTTCTAGAGGAAGATTGAGGCTAGAAATTGGCTGAGGAAATCAGCTGGGCCTGGTGGACCTCACCAAGAGGACAAGAGGATAAGTTGAAGTGAGAAGTGGCCCCCTTAAGCCTTTTGTTGTCCCCTCTCCTTCATCTGGTTGACCACCTTCCATCTCTAGAAGCTTGAAGCTCCCAAAAACCCAGAAAAACAGACCAACAACCTCCCCTTACTGTCGAGCAGCCGTTCGAGCCATCCAGCATCGCCGCTCGCCGTTGCTCACCCGTCACACGCCACGCCAGCCGCGTGACCGTCCCGCACATCCCCAGCCGTTGTTTTGTCTCTGCCATGACCCCAGGCCATCCCCCGAGTCATTTGAACCCCCCTCACCGTCGCCGGAGCCGCTTGGTTGCTCGTCGAGCCGCCAAAAGCCCATCGCAGCCCGTCCGCCATCTGCCTTAGCCGTCTCTAGCCCAACCGGCCACCGTCCAGCCATCTTTGGCCCTACCATAGAACCAAAGCCCGTGGGTCTCCTTTGCACTGTTTGGCCCCCTTTGGTGCCCTTCTAGACCTCAAAAGGTGCACCCGCTTTGGAGTTTGTGGACCGTCTATGCATCCCCGTCATTGTGGTCCTATTAGATCATTAATCAAGTGAGTTTAACTCACAATTCTTGCTTAGTAAGTTAATTATGCTTAAGGGTTGATTAGTTTAGATTAAGTATAGTTTAGTTGGCTAGTTAGAATAGATTAGTGATTTAATCGTTCGTTAAGTGGTTAGAGTAGTGCAATTAGCAAGTAGATAAGTTGTAGTATTTATTTAAATGGGTTCGAAATTTTTCTGGGCCTGTTTTGATATTTAATTAGGCTTTTCCGGCCTAAGTTGCATTTATGGGTATTTATTAATTAATTTTGTAATTTTGTAATTAATTATTATTTTCCGAAAATTAGACCGGAATAGCCGGTGATCGGAATTTTATGCTGATTGTAGTAGTGTGATTTGTTTATGTAATTGAGTGCCTGATTGTGCAAATTGAGTGTGATTTGTAATTTTGGGAATTTATTCCAAAATTTATTAATTTCAGTATTTAATTAGAAAATCACCGGGCATCAGTTTACAATGCCAAAAATATTTTTATCGACTATATAATTAGTGGGAGTTTATAAAGTAAAGATATTATATTTTTGGTAGAAGTCGATCGTGTACCCACACATGATTATTTTTATCGGGTATGATAAAAATTGTGAAATTGTTTGATGATCAGGATGGTATATTATATTAGCATGCTAGCTTGATATGTCAGTTTAGGGTGAGCAGTATACCGGTATACTATATCAGCTTGCGGGCTTTGATATATCAGCTTTGGGTGAGCAGTAAACCTTAGTAGCTTTTGGTGAGCATTGTGAGTATATTATATCAGTCTACGGGTCTTGATATATCAGTTTAGGGTGAGCAGTATACTTTGTTATCAGTTTTGGGTGAGCTATACTATTTATTTTCAGCTTAGGGTGAGCAATTCTTGATAGGATCGAACTTGGTAGATAGTATTGATTCGGTGGACCGAGAGATGGTTTTGATGACATGAAATCGATTGAGTCGATTGATCGATGACTCGATCCGATTTGATGCTTTGATGTATTGAAATGATTCGTTGAATTTATAAATTATATTGACTTGCAAGAAGGAATTGAGGCAAAGGTAAGTCCTCTGATTCGTGTTTGTGCTTGGGTAGCCCTTAGGGCGTATTTTCTTTCTAATCGGGTCTTAGGGGATGAATTTGCTGAGATGTTGTCTCACCTCGTTGTGGGATAACATTTTTAGGTTCTTAGATGACAGCTTCTCCCGAGCGTTTTGCTTAGCCGAAGAAGGTCATAGAGCAGGTATCTTACATCCCGCTTCATGGGAGCCCAAGAGGATGGGTCTATGAGCTCATAAGGTTCGTGGTCTAGGTTGATGAGGCTTTACCCCACAAGGTACCCCATCAATGCAGATCATGGTACTAACGTGCGCGGGATGGCCAGAGAGAGGGTCCCATACCAGAATCCGAGATACCTGTGTCTGTGCTGGAGGTTGCTTTTGGAAAAGGCATGGCAGATCCTCCTGGTGGGTCAATGGTGAACCCGTATCTGTCAAATCCAGGGACTTTGGTTTATTCAGTTGAAGGCTCTAATGAGGATGAGGAAGATGATCTGTAGTTTTATAAAACCTCCTTGTTTTTATAGACTGGTATTGTATGTGACATGGCTTGATATATGTATATATATAAGCATATTGTGGTTTGAAAAATTTATGACCCTGCTTTTCTATCACATCTTGTTGTTGTTTGGGGATTATTTATTCGCTTCCGCATGCGTATTAAAATGAATGGGTCGGTGATGTGTCTTGGGACGTTGTTATTTAATTGACTGCTGAGGGATGGGCACGTGCTCGAGGATCGAGGCATGATAGGAAGCACTACTACTTCCAGTAGTCATAGTTTGACCACCCAAATATCAATTATCATGCTCAAGAAAAGATTGCTTATAAAATGCATACAAACGCTCCAACATGTAATTCAATTTATCATGTATCTCATCAATTTTTGCTTCATTATCATAAATTTGCTCATAAAAATACTTCACATAATACAACTTTTTTGTAGGATTTCATGCCATCGTAGTCAAAACCATTATATTTACTTTATCCAAACTCTCATAATATTTATCAAACTTCTCCTTCATCTTTGTACTCATAATTCTAAGCTTAGGATCCATAGCATTACTCACTTCTTTCAAAGTTGATAGGACTGCATTTGCTCATGAAGTAGCAAATGCATCCTTAGATGTCTCTGATTTCTTTGAGGACCTCTGATTACTTTGATAAGGCATTAGATTCGTGGATGACAATTTGAACTTCGAATTTTATGATTCTTTTCTAGTTGTTTAAGTGTATTACTTTTTATTGTTCTCTAATATAATTATAAAATGCTTATGAACCTTATATAATATTTATTATTTTGAAATTTTATTTGACTCTATAACTAATATGCAAATTTTATGATGCTTAACACGTGAAGTAGTCAACATAAATGCAAATGGAAAATATCAAGAAAAATGAAGATATTTGTTTTCTTGATAATGCAGCAACACATACCATATTTCGTAGTAAATACTTTTTTCTCAAGTATGACATTGCGTAAGGCACAAATCTATACAATATCAGGTCTTATTCTGATTATTGATAGTTTTGGGAATACCACAATTATTTTGCCAAATGGCACCATCCTTCATATTGAGGATGTGTTTCTAAGCAGTAGATCAAAAAGGAATCTGGTCAGCTAAAAAAATGTACGCCGTAATGGGTACCATGTTGAGAATATTTATGAGCAAGATAATGAATATATTCACATTTCCTCTTATAAGATGGGCCTGAAGACCATCCATGAAAATACAAAAGGCTAATCTTGAATCTCCTTTATTGTGTCATGATTAAGGCCATTGAAACCTACGCCATCACATCCTGGAGATTGGTAAACTCTAATCAGTTTGAACTATGTCATGATCACCTTGATCACCCTGGCACTTCAATAATGCGTAGAATAATTCAAAATACAAAAGGCCATCCTTTAAATGATACAAATATATTGTTATCCAAAGATTATAATTGTGAGGCTTGTTCACAAGGAAAGCTCATTACTAAACCTTCTATAACAAAGGTTAATATTGAATCCTCTTTATTCTTACAAAAAATTCAGGGTGATATTTGTGAACTAATACAACTACCAAGTGGACCATTTTGATATTTTATGGTATTAGTGGACGCATCGTTAGATGGTCCCATGTTTGCCTATTATTTACACGCAATATCACATTTGCACGTTTATTTGCACAGATTATAAAGCTTTGGGAATAATTCCCTGATTATCCAATTAAAAGTATAAAGATGGATAATACTAGTGAATTTATATCAAAGAGTTTTGATACTAATTGTGCTTTGCTTGGAATTGAGGTTGAACACCCGGTTGCATATGTTTATACTTAAAATGGATTGGTAGAATCTTTGATTAAACATATCCAAATCATTGTCCGCACTCTATTATTGAAAACGAAACTCAACGATACAACATGGGGTCATGCAGTTTTGCATGTAGCAGCCCTAATAAGATTACGCTTTACTGTTAGTCTTTTACAATCTCTCCCTTAAATGATTCTTGGTTATGAACTAGATATTTTATATTTACACACTTTTAGTTGTATAGTACAGGTGCCTGTAACATTGCCAAAAAGAACTAAAATGGGTCCCCAACGCCGTTTAGGCATTTATGTTGGGTTTAATTCACCGTCCATCATTAGGTTCTTGGAACCAACTACTAGTGATCTTTTTTACTGCCAGATTTGCAGATTTTCATTTTGATGAGACTAGGTTTCCATCAATGGAGATACCTACAATTTCTATGACTGCAAAACAAAAACCAGTTAAGGTTTTCTTCTGAAATGAGAAAAATTTATTTCAATTAGACCCAAGGACCCCTGAGTGCGAAAATGAGGTGCAACGCATAATCCATTTACATGCCATGACAAATAGACTTCTTGACGCATTTAATGATATTACTAAGGTAACGAAGTCTCATATTCCAGCTGCAAATGCTTCAGCTAGGATAGCTGCTATTGAATGACAAGTTAAAATGGATCAAAATCCCCCACACTTAAAGCGTGGTAGATCGATAGGATCAAAAGATATTGTTTCTTGAAAATAAAGAGGAAAGAATCAAGAATCCAATCCAGAAGAGTCTGGTGTTATAATTGCTCCCAAAGAGCTTATTGTCTATAAAGATGCGCAAACCCATGAAAAGAACACCAACATTGGGAATACTGAAAATTCCATTACATATTATAATGAGATTTGGGATCGAAATGATGTCATCATTGATGATGTTTTCGCATTCGCAATTGCTTATAAAATTATGGATGATGATTGTGAATCGCAATTTATTATTGAATGCTATCAAATGCAAGATTGGTATAAGTGAGAGGAAGCAATTAAGGCTGAATTAACTTCCCTAGCTAAACGAGAGGTTTTTAGACCCGTAACTCGAATTCCCGATAATGTAAAACCCGTTGGATATAAATTGGTATTTGTCCGGAAACGGAATGAGAAAAACGAGATTGTCAGATATAAAGCTCGACTCGTTGCCCAATGATTCTCCTAGAGACCTGTGATTGATTATAATGAGATATATTCACCTATGATGGATATGATTACATTTCGTTTTCTCATTAGCCTAGTACTTTTTGAAAGATTGGAAATGCATTTTATGGATGTTGTGACGACATATCTATATAGCTCATTAGACTCTGATATTTATATGAAAATTTCTGAGGAATTCAAAATGCCTGATGCATGCACTCTCCACAATTTATTTTCAATAAAATTGTAAAGATCCTTGTACAGGTTAAAGCAATCCGGTTACATGTGGTATTAACGCCTAAGTGAGTACCTAATTAAGGAAATGTATAAGAATGATCTTATCTACCCATACGTGTTTATTAATAAATAAGAAATCGGATTTACTATTGTAATAGTTTATGTTGACGATATAAATTTAATTAGAACTCCAACAGAGTTAGCTAAAACTGTTTAATATTTTAAAAAAGGAGTTTGAAGTTAAAGATTTAGGTAAAACCAAACTTTATCTTGGTCAAGAGTTTGAGCATAAAGCAAATGAAATAATCATCTATTAATTAGCATACATCGAAATATTACTTAAACGCTTCAACATGGACAAGGCTCACCTATTGAGCACTCCTATGGTTGTAAGGTAGTTAAATTCTTAAAATGATCCATTTCATCCTAAAAAATTTGATGAAGAGATACTTGGTCCTAAAATACCATACCTCTATGCAATTGGGGCTTAGATGTACTTGGTATAATGTACGAGACCAAATATCACTTTTGGGGTAAATTTATTGGCATGTTTTAGGGGATGATATACTACCGTTGCCATACGAAAAGGAAGGATATGAGCTGTCTTTTAAAGCCTCGTCAGCGAACGTATGGCAACGGTGGCTCCATTCCCGATCAAAGAGTGACACTTGAACCGGCGACTTGGAAGGCAGGTTGGGGCGAGGAGGGAGACGGAAGAGCTGTGGTTGTGTCAGATAATAGGGAGCGCTCAAGTAAAGAGGCAGTTGATGAGTTGGGGGTGGGAGGGAGAGAGAAGAGAGACCGTGAAAACCCAGTTGTACTGCAAGGTGGGAGCCTGGGATGGGAGGTTCCTACCGGAGAGACGAATGGCGAATGACGAATGATGACTGACCGTAAAGATTGTGTATATTTACAATAGACCCGCCGAATGGCATTATTATTATTCATATTTGTGGTTTGCATAATCAATAACAACGTTACTTTTAAGGCTTCTAAATCAAGGATTTTCCTAACCAACCACAAAGTAAAAATCAAGGATTTTTCTTATTATTTCAGCAGGAAAAAAATTGAGCAGTCTCCCATTAAAGAACCAGGGTTGTAGAAAAATCTTCTTGCTCCAAATTGAAATGTGATCGTGAACATTTTTCTCCATCAAAAGAGAAATTTGTACATTCTTTTAAATCTTTGAAAATGCCCATATTACCTTTTGTAACCATTGTCACAAAACTGATTAGAGAACTTACGGTAAATAGCAAGGGAGAAGAAGAAGGAAGAGAGAAGACATAGAGAGGAGAAGAAGAGAAGAAACAGATCATAAAAGCCAAAATGGGGCTCTTGGTTTCTCTGTGTAACAAAAGCCCTACAACCATCACAATGTATTTATACTAAATATAAATTGTACTTGACCATAATGCCCTTATTTATAAAAAGAAATAAATCCTAGAAAAATAAAGTAATATTTTCCAATGAATCACTTGTCCTTCATGTTTCTCTTTTCCCCGTTTTGGACGGTTTATTGCCCTCACATTGTCTCATGTTTCTTTTGTTGGTCTCATACAATTTTTTTTTCCTATGCTTCAGAGTTTATGGTGGATCCTTTAAGATCGTCTTATGTAGTCGAATGTCCTTATAATAGAAAGTTCCATGTAGTAGAATTTAACGTCTTCTGTTACCATTGTTTATAGGGTCCATATCATTTGCGCCAATAATTGATGCTGCCATTGACATTGTGGCTAGAAGCAACAAGTAATATCGCATCTTGGTCATTATTGCAGATGGACAGGGTCTCAATACTTGCTTATTGGTCCATCACCATGGTTCATAGGTTACTAAAGTCCTGATTTTGGTAGAGTAGCCAATATTCTCTCTCCATTATATTAATTGGTGTGGGAGATGGACCATGGGATGCAATGAAGCAATATGATGATACTATCCCTCAAAATGCATTCTATAACTTTCAGGTACTGAAAGGTCTCTTCGGGGAAAATTACTAATATCATTCTGAACTTTGCGGTTCTGTCAAGTACCTTCCTCACATTTCAAAACCTACAATTGCCATCCTGACTTTTCTCCATTGTTTTTAAGTCACATCTCCTTTTCATACATAATTTGCTAAGCCCTAAATCCGAAACCCCAAACCCAAAACCCTACTAGCACTAGCCAATAGGGCCAGCTTATGGACTTCTTTGCTATGTGCTTCTGGCAATCTTCTTCTTTTAATAAACTGAAGATCATTATTAGGCAAATTATCTAATTAACCCTAATTGTTCTCAAAATTTATCAACATGTGGGATTAACTGTCTTTATATCTTTCCTCATATTACATTTGGCAAAGCACAAATCATGGTGGTGAGTCCTAAGGAGGAGAACAAACAATGTGGAACAAACAATGTGATCGAGACGGACTTATAAAGAAAATCCATGCGTTGACTTATTATATGAGATTTGAGACAATGCCATAACCCAAGAGAGAATCTCGCATAGCAACTATAGTCATGTCGAATCGGATGGGCAAATCAGGTCCAAGATGCAACTGTGGTCATATCGAATCAGATATGCATCAACCCACATTCAAGAAGGCACAGATCGTGCCAAAAATGGTCCCTCTTGTGCTAGGACCTTGGCGGCAACTCGGTTCAATCAATTCAGCACCAGGAGAAGCTTAAAAGCTCTATTCTTTTTAATACATTCCTTAGTTGATTTTTACGAGAATAACCACTATAAACAGTAATCTTCAGAGCATTACAGTCATTCCAATAAAAGTAAAAAAGTCCTAATCAGATAGCTTCAAAATGAGAGAGAGAAGCACGAGTAAGACAACTCTGAATACAATAACAATAACTATAATAATAACAGTAACAACAGAAAATGAAGATATTGTGTGTGGGACTCACATATAAAAAGCTAAAAGGGTCCGAATGTGTACGAAGGACGCGGCTATTTTGTAGGTGCCGGACGCCACGAGAAGAGATAAAAATCAATGGGATACCTCCAAATTAAATAATAACGGTAAAAACAACAAAATCAGCAGAGAATCTATTTTGGATGAGGTTCGATGTCCGGAAGCTGTACGGACCCACTCTCCCCCAATCCCATCCCTATGCCCCTTTTTATCTCCTTCTTCGTTTTGTCTTTATGGCATTCTCACTCACTCCCCCTTCTTCTTCGCATCCTTCCGTTTGAGGTCCCAAGAGAAACCCCGAATCGTGTCCACGAAAGCCCTTAACAGCACCATCTCTCTCTCTCTGTAGCTGGTAGACTTGAAGCTACTGTTCGCTTATCACGCTCGCTTGAGTAGAAAACGAAAAAGTTTTAGAACTTTTTCGATAGCAAATGAGCCTTTCATTGTGCATGTTCTGATCTTTGTTTGCCTTGAATCTGCAGTTATATTCTTCTGTGAAATGACGAGCGAGATGCGGCCAAGTATGGCACAGGGTCCCGGAAGTGCAGGATCGTCCTCTTCGCACCCCTCAGCTGATGGTTCCGATTTTGCATCCCCGTCAGTTACATGCATTTATGTTAACATTGTGAACTTTCCTCATCCTGCGACTCGAGAATCATTTGTAGACTTCTCGGCAGTTAACTATTCGTTTCCCTTTATTCTTATTTTCTGTACTTTCCTTTACAGCCAAAATGATTATTGGTTCAACTTTTATCATGACATAAAAAATGATGATTCAACGAGTATGTTTTGAGGAAAAAGAAAGTGTTGATTAACTTGATTTCACTATCTACATACTCGGACAGCTTGCTTTGCCATAGGTTGACAGTAATTCGTGTTTAGGTATTTCAGACTGAATGAGGTAACCGTGATTTTGGGGAATATTCTTTATTTTTGTTGCTGGGCTAAGACTCTTTGGACGGTTATTTATTTCACCTTTACTAACTAGGCCTGTGACTTTATAGGAGTTAAAATATGAATCGTGCTCATTTTCCTTAGTAATTCTTGTCTTGTCGTGCACCTGCAGCCTAGCTAATCTATCGATGGCTATGCCATCTGAGCTTGCTGACTCTATTCCCTTGTTTGTGTTGGAAATGGTGATCCATTTTCTAGAATTTCTTAGAGTTGCTAAACTTCTAAGATTCCCTAGATGAAGTTTTTGGAAGAAAGAGAAAAATGTAGAATCACATGTGTAGATCTCTCTAGAAGAAGAGATGATAAACTACAATCTAGAACTCTCTAAATTAAACCTAAGTGGACAACATTCTACACAAATCTACAATGTTGGTAGAGCACCCTATAAATAGGAAAGATGAGAGAGCATAGTAGAACAACAAATGTAAAGGTGTGAGAGGTAAACCCTCCACCTTGTGTGTGAGTTGAACCCTCCATCATGAGAAGTCATAAATCTCTACTGTACCTCCATCAAACTATTTTGTTCAACTAATGAAACTATTTCCTATATTCCATGTTCTTTGTCCTTCAATTATTCTAGTTTATCTCTTGTCCATCCTCTATCAAATATAAACTATACCATGCTTCCGCGCATATTTAAATTCTAACATGGTATTAGAGCCAGGCATATCGGATGGTTATGGGCATTTGTCCTCACCATCCTCAACTAAAAAGGCCAGAGCCCGAGCGAGAGCCAACAGAGCCAGAGCCAGAGCCAAAGCCAGAATCAAAGGCCAGAGCCCGAGTGAGAGCCAATAAAGCCAGAGCCGAAACCAGAGCAAGAACTAAAGCCGGAGCTAGAGCCAAAGCCTGCGAGAGCCAGAGCCAGAGTTTGAGCTAACAACTACAACTAAGAGCATTTTGATGCCCTAAGACATATGGGACATCGTTGAAAAAAAGTCATGCATGTTCAAAGGCAAATGCAAGTGGTTCGACAAGAGAATGCAAGGGATCGTGGAACGAAGACGGAATAAAAGACATGGGACAAACTACAATATCCGAAGTATCCCGAAAATGGATCAAGGGGGAGTGTTGGAAATGGTGATCCATTTTCTAGAATTTTCTAGAGTTGCTAAACTTCTAGAATTCCCTAGATGAAGTTTTTGGAAGAAAGAGAAAAATGTAGAAGCACATGTGTAGATCTCTCTAGAAGAAGAGAGGATAAACTATAATCTAGAACTCTCTAGATTAAGCCTAAGTGGACAACATTCTACACAAATCTAGAATGTTGGTAGAGCACCCTATAAATATGAAAGAGGGGAGAGCATAGTAGAACAACAAATGTAAAGGTGTGAGAGATAAACCCTCCACCTTGTGTGTGAGGTGAACCCTCCACCATGAGAGGTCATAAATCTCTACTGTACCTCCATCAAACTATTTTGTTCAACTAATGAAACTATTTCTCATATCCCATGTTCTTTGTCCTTTAATTAACCTAGTTTATCCCTTGTCCATCCTCTATCAAATATAAACTATACCATGCTTCCGCATTGAGCTTCGTCTTGTAGACCCACTTGACGCCAATGATCTCTTTGTCTTCGGGTTGATCAACAATCTCCCAAGTTTCATTTTTCTCGATCATCTTGATCTCTTCCTCCATGGCTTTTATTCAGACTTCATCTTTGGATGCTTGTTCGTAGTTTTCTGGTTCTAAAATAGCAAAATTGCGTGTGTCGTAAATTCTTCTAAGGGCTTTTACCCTTAGCACTAGAGACTCTGGAGTAGATTCTTCTTGCGTCACTCTTGGAGAGCTTGGTGGAGTTATGTCGTGAGTGGTTGAATCCGGTACTACTCCTTCTTCTTGTGACATTGACTCCTCTTGAGCAGGTATGTCTGGCAAGGTTATGTACTTCTTCTCGATCTTCTCGCTCTCCCAATTCCAAGCAGCATTTTTCGTCAAACTCGACATCTCGACTAATCATAAGCTTCTTGGTTCTTAGGTTGTAAACCCGATAGCCTTTTGATTGATCGCTGTAGCCAAGGAATATTCCTTTTTCTATCTTTTCATCTAGCTTACTCCTTTTCTGAGCAGCGATGTGGATGTAGCAAATGCATCCAAACACTTTGAGATGCTTTGCTGAAGGCTTATGTCCACTCCATGCTTCGACTGGAGTTTTATTTTGAACTACTTTAGTTGGACACCTGTTTATCAGGTATATTGCAGTATAAATTGCTTCTGCCCAAAAAGTGTTGGGAAGGCCTTTCTCCTTTAGCATAGACCTTGCCATCTCTATGACGGTTCTATTTTTTCTTTCAGCTACTCCATTTTGTTCTAGGGCGTAGCCAATAGTTAGTTGATGATGGACTCCTTCATCTTCACAAAATTTATTAAACTCCTTTGAATTGTATTCTGTGCCTCTGTCACTCCTTAGGACTTTGATTCTTTGGCCACTTTGATTCTCGACATGAATCTTGAATTTTCTGAAGATAGAGAAAACCTCAGATCTTTCTCGAAGAAAGTATATCCATGTCATTCTTGTGTAATCGTCAATGAATATGATGAAATATTTATTTTGATTAGGTGTAGGTGTCCTCATCGGACCGCACACGTCCATGTGGACAAGTTCTAATGGCTTAGCTTTCCATGCAACTTCAGATGGGAAGGACTGTCTCTGTTGTTTTCCAAGAAGACAGCCTTCACAAACATCTGAAATTTCTGTAATGGCTAGAAAATCTCTCATCATATTTTTCTGATGGAGAATTTTTAGCCCAGCAAAATTGAAGTGGCCAAATCTTCGATGCCATAGCCATGAATCATCAAGTTGAGCTTTCATGGCTATATCTTTGACATATTTCCATTGAATAGGAAAATTGTTATTTTTCATCTTAACAGAGGCAATGATATTTTTATATTTATCATAGATAATGCAGGTATCTCTATTAAAATATAGAGAATACCCACTTTGTATCATTTGGCCCACACTCAAGATATTTTGTGCAAGACGAGGGACTAAATATACATTATGTATATATTTTAGGCCTTTATTCGTTTCCACATCGATGGTGCCTTTTCATTTGACATCTACTAATGCACCATTGCCCAACTTTACTTGGGATTTCACCAACTTATCAATATCAGTGAATATAGATTCGTCCCCCGTCATGTGATTGCTACACCCAGTATTGATGTACCATGTTTCGCTTTTATTGTCATTTGCCGCTTGGCCTGCGTAGAATGTATTCTCTTCACTTTTTTTTTTCTACATAGTTTGCTTGATTATTTGTTTTCATGCGACAATCTTTTTCTACGTGGCCATATCTTTTACAAAAGTGGCATTGTTTTCTTTTGGTAAAAAAAAACAGAACTTTTATTATGAAAATTTGTATTACTAAGGAAGGAGTATTGCTGGTTTTTATGCTACATAAAACACACACCTCAACTCCTATTTATAGGCGTGAGTTCACCGCCTTACACAACCGACATTGTACAAAAACTAATATAAAATTACAGCTTCTTCTTGTCTTCTGCTTGTTGCGACTTCTTCCGCATCTTCTGGTGTCTTCTCCATTTTTCTGCATTTTTCTATTCTGCAGCTTTTGTAGACTTTTCTTTGCTTTGGCTTTTTGCTGCCCACATACCATAAACTTCTTCAATATTTGAGAGTCTTCTTTTTTTGGCTTGTACAAATTGTTGCCGCCACTTTTTCCTTCTCTGAGTAGTCTAGTGTAGTCTAGAGTTTTCCAAAAATGGATCACTTCTATACCATGCATTCGTGCACATTTAAATTCTAATAGTTTGATAGATTTCAAGTGCTTAACTCATTCTTATCTCTTGAAGAAAGTCTTTCTAATCTTTTTTGATCTGCTTTGGTGATTATTACCTAGGTCAGCGTTGCTTAAGCTATTTACGCCGTTGGCAGTTTGTTTCACCATTCTTGTTGTCCAAACATTGATGCATATTTTATTGCTCGTATTCTCTTCAACGGAACTGGTGGAAGCGGGATCTTCCCTAGAGTTGTCTTATGGTCCACAGGTACTGTGATCATTGAGCACCGGGTTCTTTCTTTTAGTTAATCAATCATGTTGAGAGTCACTAAACATCAGTGCAGAAATCTATTTGGGAGAACCTTGATAATAAGAATGCATGTAACTTGTTCACAATTGTCCAGTTTATTAATTATATTGATGATTTGCTGATTGCAGGTTGGGCAATGGAGCTGTCAAGACTGCCTTAAATTTCTGGAAGCAAAGTGTTGTTTTCGATGTCAGTGCAAAAGCTGTCAGTTGTAAATCTCTCTGATCTTGTTCTGAGTGCTTTTCATTGTGTGCATCTTCACTGCTCTGGCATAGTTTTGGACACATTTGACATAAAATCTGAAATTGAAAAACTTAAGCAGTCAAGACATGCTGGAGACATATACAGGTATCATAAGTAATTCTTAGCTAGGACACATGTTAATTCTGATAGGCCTTTCTATTTGAAATAACAGCGTTGAAAAACTACTCTTGAGGAATCCTTTTTCTTGTTCCTGTGGTGGCTACGTATAAATTTTGACAGGTGGAGAAGTTTGGTGATCTTTATGCTGGCGAAATGGATCACAACGCCCATGGGAAAAGTTATAGCTCCCTTCATGCAAGTGTAGGATATTGCTTGAAGTGTGGGTCCTTTGTGACCTGGAATCTTCTCGACTGATGGTGAGCAAAGCTTTGGGAAATGTCAAAAGCTAATTTCGTGTATGTCCATGAAGGTTTTACCTTGGCATTTTGGATAAGGACTTAGTGTGGAGTGGTTACTGCAAGGTAGGAGGTTATCTCATGATGAATTCGAGTAAATCTGAGATGTAGATTTTGCATAGTTGGGTGCATACGAAAGAACATTATAAGTGAAACTGCAAATTTAATTTTTTGTTTTACACTAATATTCTTTTCTAACTAGTACTAGAATTTGCAAATTGTGTCCTCCTTGCATGCATCACCTATTATTTCATCTGTAAGAGCTTTCACTTCTTGATAGGTTACGGAATGGAATGGTTAGAAGAGAACTACCATGTTCTTTACTTTCTAATGCTTTAGAAGCTTTCGATTAGTTGAGAAAAAGGTTGCATGCATTTAACAAAAGCATTGCAGAAGTCAGTTCCTCCACTTCACCATTTCCTTATCATGTTTTTCTTGAGTGATTTTCTGTTCTTACTTTGCGATCAGAAAGCGTTAACATGTCGAGTTTTTTATTTTTTTGGTCATAACAATCGTATTCTCGTTTGCATAAATAGCCTTAACTTGAGACTTGATACTTAGAGTCAACAAGAGGCGGAATAAGAAGCTTGATGATCTTAAGCAAATGTGTTGGTAGTATTCAGTTTTTTTTTTTTTTTTGCATCCAATTGTGAACCATATGCACTTGAATATCAGACTTTAATTTCTAAGATCTACACTGATTTTCCGTCAGTGCTCTAGTGGCTCATCGCCTGCAATTTGTGTCATTAGCCTACTCATGCTTGATACTGAAAGCACTAGTTAAATTTGTAGGGTGGATGATGCAAACAAAATCCATTCTTTACCATTAGTAGATTTTCCTATGCATACGAGAGGATCATCTAGGTTGAGAAATTTATGAGTTCACTTTGTGCAATGTCAACATTTGCATAAATTCGCCATATCCATGTTTGGCTAAGTGTTAACAATTAGCAGACTATTTTTTTCATGAGTAATAGTCAAGTATGAGAGATTATGATTAGACTTGCCATGGTGTTAGATTGTTTTGTTGAACTTTAAATTCCATAGTTGGTTTTTTAATCTTCTTAATTGTCTCTTTTCCAGCTTTCCTTATGATGTTTGTTTTTGTGGCCTAGTAAAATTGATGACAAAAGGTGGCAGTGACATAGCCTTTTTTTGCAACTGAGATAAAACCAAGTAAGGATGCTGTGTGGCATGAGGAAATGTTTGGCACCATCATATTTACTCATTACATTTCCTTGTCATTCATGAGAATCTAAAACTTGCATAATATATGGACTAATCTTAAATTTGAGGAATTTCGTGAGATTGATCATTTATGTAGAGTTGATCTTATCAATCAAAGCTAATCAAGATGTGAGAGGTTTTCTATAAAACTGTTAATAAAGCAAGTTATGAGGACTTAGGCCTTTTGTGTCGATGAGGCTTTATATCAAGTGCCAAATAGTTGTTTTTGGCATTTGAATTTTGAAATGAAGAGAGAAATACTAGTTTTTGCTAAACCATTGAACAATGAAGCTTAACAATTGCTTCTCTGTGATCAAGGTCTTGTACAGCATCAAATTAGGTGAAAACGTATTATGAAAAATGTGCATCATAATATACATCCTATCAAGTTTCCGCTTCTCATTTTCAACTCTCTAAATTGAAGTTGGCATGGCACCTTATACATGGGCTGCAAGTGCTTAGACAATACACTTTGAAAGTGTAGTATGACATGTTGGTATGCAAATGTATGGATATCCCTATGTCATGGATATGTGACCATGAGGGTGTGACATTTAATATTCATCGAAGTGTGGAGACATGTGTACACTTCTTTATGAGCATTTTGAATAATCATTCAAGAGGGAACCGGGAAAATTGTGTGAAGTGGAAGACTCTTGAAGGTGTCAAGTATGGCGATTCTGAACCCTTCTGAAATGACCAAATTCCAAGGAGCAGAACTACAAGAGTAGAAGCTCGCTTTATATGCAAAAATGACAAACACATGCTTGCAAGAGTAGAAGATCGCTTTTTTTTTTTTGCAAAAATGACAAACACATGCCCTTCTATCCTGTTGTAGTTGAAAGGTTTTGGGGATTGGTTCAATCCCCTTCAGGAGGGTGAGTCTTGGGGACAATTGCTTCAATCATGGAAATAGCCTCTCCATGTTTTTAGCTGAAGTTGTCACTTTTGACTTTCTGGAACTCCGCAATGGCAGTACTCTTGGGAATTGCTGAAAGACAAAAATTGAATTGAATGTTTAGTTAGGTCGATGTAACCTCAAGCTATCTAATTATAATAAAGCCCAAAGGCCAAAATTACAATATGACCCTTATTGCCCCATATATAAAATAATAAAGGAAATATATAAATATACTACTATCAATCAAATATTCTCAACATTTTACATATCACACATGCCCAACTTGACTAAAATAAGGATAAAACGATTTAACTCCTACTCCTGTAGTGAACACATTAAATCACTCTCTAACTTCATAAAGTGTTTGTCAATCTCCACATGTTTCAAATGCTCATGTTGTAAAGGATTGTGAGCAATACTAATATAGCTTTTATTATCACAATATAGCATCATAAGAACATGGATAGATTGTCACGCCCAGATTCTCTGAGCACGTGCCCATCCCTCTCTTCCCTCTTTGGTCGATTAAATAGTGATGTCCCAGAACGCATCGCCGACCCATTCAATTTAATGCATATGCGGAAATGAATAAATAATCCCTAGACAACAACAAGATGAGATAGAAAAGTAGGGCCATAATTTTGAAAACCAACAACAAGTCAAACACAAACCAAACCGATATATACATAATTCAGGTCTACAAAATAAGGGGGGTTTTCATAAAACTATAGATCCTCCTCCTTCTCCTCATTCTCATTGGAGCCTTAGATTGAATACACCGGAGTTCCTGGATCTGCAAGATTCGGGTCTACTGTGTCTACCACCAAACCTTTAGGGGGATTTGTTGTACCTTTTCAAAAGGCTACTTCCAGCACGTACATGGGGACCTCAGGCTTAGGTATGAGATCCTCTCTCTCACCATCCTGAGCCTGATAGTATCATGATTTGTATTGGTGAGGTACCTTGTGGGGTAAGGCCTCGTCAACCTAGACTGCGGTCTTCACCAGCTCATAAATCCATCCTCTGGGGTTCCCATGTAGCGGGATGAAACACTTCTGTTCTGTCACCTTTTTTGGTTGACCAAAACGCTCGGGAGGAGCTGCCATCCAGGGAACTGAAATTGTTATCGGTGAGATGGCGTATCAGTAAGTTTAACCCCTTAAGACCTAACTAGGAAGAAAATATGGCCCAAGGGCTACTTAGGCACAAACACGAGTTAGAGGACTTAGCTTGGCATCAGTTCCTTCTTGCTAGTCAATTTAATTCAACCACTCAATCGATCAATTCAACAAATCAATTTATCCACTCAGACCGAACCATCAATTAATCAACTTAGTCGATTCCATGTCATCAAGACCATTTCTCGGTTAATCTAGTCAATACTATCTATCCAGTCTGATCACATCAAGGATTGCTCACCCTAAGCTGAAGATAGATAGAAATGCTCACCAAAAGCTGACAACCACGTATATTGCTCACTGTAAGCCGATATATCAAAGCCCTCAGGATGATACATTATACCATCCTGATCATTCAATCATTTCACCATTTTCATCATACTCGATAAAAATAATCGTGTGGGTACACGGTAGGCCATAGCCAAAATATAATATTTTCGCCCTTGAAAATCCCACTAATTTCAACAGTCCACAAATCTATTTTTAGTGTTGTAAATTGACACCCGGTGATTTTCTAATTAAATATTGAAATTAAATAAATTTTGGGATAAATACCCAAAATCACAATCACTCAATTTGCATAAAATAACAGTTAATTAAATAAACAGATCATACCACCGCAATCAACACAAAATTTTGGTTACCAACTATCCCGGTCTAATTTTAGAAAAATAAATAAATAAATAAATAGGGAAAATAATTAATAAATGCAAATAATGCACACTTAGGCCCGTAATGCCTAATTAAAAGCCGAGACGAGCTTGGAAAATTTCCGAACCTCTAGATAAATACTAGAGCTTAGACAAGCTCTAATTACACTACTCTAACTATCTAATATGCAATAACGATGAATTAAATCACTAATCTATTCTAACTATCCACCTAATCCATACTTAACTTAAAATAATCAACCCTTAATTGGCATTAACTTACTAAGCAATGATTAGTGAGTTAAACTCACTTGATTGACGATTTACTCGGATCAAAACGACGGGGACACGCAGGGGGTTGAGAAACTCCAAAACGGGTACGCCTTTCGAGGTCTGGAAGGGCGTCGAAATGGGCCAAACAGTGGTTGTGATACCCACTCGGTTTGGTTCTGTTCGGGGCCGAGAGAGGCTGGACCGGTGGTTCGGCTGAGGCGGAGACGGCCAGGGAAGGACTGAGGGCTTGAACCGGGTCGAAGTGGAGGCAGGCTGTGGCTCCGGCGATCATGGTGGCAACAGATGGCGTCTTGGTGACCTACTGGATACTGGACGCTCGAGCTGGGTGAGATGGCGCGGCTGGAGACGCGAGCAGGTATGACGATTGTGGCGGCGTGCGGGCAAGCGAGCGGCTGCAGGGTGCAGTTTGGCAGACTAGAAGGCGATTGCGACGGCATGGGGAGGCTAAGTTGCGGTTTTTTGGAATTTTTGAAGTCTTCAGCTGCTACGAATAAGGCTGGTCGATGGTGGGAGGGAGAAGGAGGGAGAGGGGGACAAGCTTGCTTTGGAGGGTCCCATGTGCTTTCTTCCTATCCCTTTGGTCTCCTTGAAGGGTCCTACCACCATGGCTGGCTTCCCCTTAGATTTTCTAGACCAATTGTGACAACCTGAATTTTCAGATTTTATTTTTGATTAAATAAATCGGGCCTTTCATCGATGCACCGATAGTGCTATTCTTTGAGCAGATCACTCACCAGATAACTAGATTATTTGGGGAAGCCACTAAGAGATTTTAATGTAATGAACTTGAGAATTCGACTATGAATCGACTGCTTGACCGTGTTGATTTGCAAGGGTCATTACTGCACTGTCAAAATCGATTAGAGATCAGAGATGTGTCGATTTGACCGAGATATGTGATCAAAGTGTGTGTGATTTCATTTGATTGCAAAATTCTTGTCGACCGGCACTAAATTGATTTTTTGTCGTTTTGGATACTCTGTGTCTGTAATTGAAATCTCGAGATTTTCACAGTAACTGAGAGTCGCCAATGAGTCGAAGATATACATTGTGACTCGAGATAAATCGATCACGGGTCAATTGCATTAAAAATTCCTAAAAGCTACTCGGTAGACTAGGTCATGCTAAAATCGCGCCGGATTGAAATTAACCGCGAATTTGAACTCGATTTTAGAAATTAAAAGTTTTGTCGTGTCACGATCTATTTTCGAAATGTCGACTCACTCTCTGAATATTTTTCGGAGATTCCGAGATTTATTCGTAAAATCGATTTGGGCGTTGTGGAAAAATAATGGAAATTCGGATGGGCTAAGTCGAAGGAAATTTGAACTTCCAAGCCAAGCCTTTGGGTGTTGGGGACTTGCGGAAAATTGTATGAGATTTTTCTTCATCGAAATTGGACCTCGATTTGGAGAATTGGTCGGGAAATTGAAGTTAGTTTGGTGAAATTCGGAGCCTTGGCTTAGGGGGCTGCAATTTTGGTATTAATTTGAGTTTATTGTAGAATCTACTTGTTGGAAAGTAATAGGAGACCAAGTAGATAAGCTTGAAGGCTTTGTTGGACAAATTTATGATGAATCAAGATATTTTTGGTGGACTTTTAACCCTTTTTCCTTATCTTCCCGTGCACTCCATCTTGATCGAATCCCCCTCCGCAACTTTAGCTTTCACTTGTCTCCTTCCACTTTGCTTTCATTTCTTTTCACTTGTTGCTGCATCATTGTCCGTGGCCGCATCATCTCCATCTTCATTCCTCTCTCCCTCTGCCACCTTGCTGTTTCACTTGCACGCACTCAACACCATCGAATTCCCCATTCAACTAGTCCACCGAGTTCTCCTTTGCACGCCAGCTGCTTCCTCCTTCGAAGCTGTATCCCCACCGAGAAGCTCAACCCACCGATCTCCATCCCTACGTCGAAGACCAGCTGCTGCTCACGCCAGCCTGCTCCACTATGTTTTGTTTCCAACGGTCAATCTCCAACAGAAGTCTTCAAGCGACGCCACTTAGTTGACTCCGCAAGCCGCACGCCCGTCTCCACCGAATCGCCATCCTGCAACTGCCACGTCCAGCAGTCCACCAAAGACGCCAGCTCCCTTGCTCCGTTTCCCTCCAGCAGCTCGCAATTGTCCAGTGTCTTCAGCCCATCCTCGCTCGGCCCAGCTCGTAAATTCCAGCCCAATTTGGTCTTTTCTTCAGCCCATTCGAAGACAAGTCCACTTGAAGTCAGCCCAAGAAGCAAGCCCAGTCTAGCTTCAATCTTCAGCAGTCCAGCCCTACTTGGGTCCAGCCCAAGGGCCAGTTTTAGGCCCGGTCCAAGCCTGTTGGTGTGGCCACGATCCTAAGTTTCGGCCGCCGTCACGCCGCCGTTGCGGTGAACCGGTGAGTTTATTAACTAAACTCTTTTTAGTAGCCTAACGACGTTTAAGGGGTGTTTAGTTTAGGTTAATTAGTGATTTAGATTAGATTAGTGATTTAATTAGGTAATCTTCCGAGACTAGATAGATCGGATTATTTATCTAGATTGGTTCGATAATCTTCCGAGCTCATGTCGATATTTAATTTAGCAATTATGGCCTAAGATAGCATTCTTGCTATATAAATTGATTTATTTAATTAATTTCGGTAATTAATTAATTATTAAATATTTTCCAGAAAATAGACTCATGTAGCCGATGACCGGAATTTCGTCTTTGATCGCAATGGTGTGGTTAATTTTTGCAATTGAGTGCTGATTGAAACTTTGAGTGTTTAATTCCAAAATTGGTGAATTTTGAGATTTATTTAGAAAATCCCGGGTATTTGGTTTTAACACCGAAAATGGTTTCATATACTATATAAACTAGTGGGATTTAAAAAAAAAGGTTGTGAATTTTCTGGGTCCAATATGATCGTGTACTCACACACAACTATTTTACTGTGTATTTATAATATGAAGAAAATAGGCAAGGTTTACCATTTTCATAGAGATATTTGAGTGCAATGCACGGTGCCCTGGACCATAATTGAGTGATCATGTGTTGCTTAAGAGAACTCGTCCCGAGCTGTTAAGTTGGACGGTAACCCCTATATGGAACACCCCTAGACAATGGGAAGTTGGTCGCAGTAGATTTTGGACATGTGCTCCTTCGGGAAAGTCGTCTAGGAAAAACGTAGCCGTGCTCAATGGTGTGAGACGTAGCCTGGCAATGCCAGAAGACTGCCAAATAGAGAGTAGGCTGTGCTATATACATATATCAAAACTAGGAATGCATGATTAATTGAGTTGAATGTGCCGGATTATGGGACAAAATTGTGTGGTACGGTATGGGACGTTATAACGATTTAGCCCTATAATTATGATCCCCGTACTGCTTTGAGAATTGAGTGTGGCGTTGTAGTTGTTGGAACTTAATTGCTGCTCATGTCCTTATGGCTGTTTGTGATATAACTTATACTGACTTGCAGGGTGGATCTGAGACGAGGTAAGTCTTTGTGGATGTATGATTGTGTGGTTAGGACGCTTCTAGGCGTATTACCCTCCTAATCGGGGTTTAGAGCATTAACTCGCTGAGATTTATATCTCATCCCATCGTAGGCTCAATTTTTAGGACCGTAGAGCAGAGTATCCGGAGCTGAGCTAAGGGGATCCGAGGAGTAGGTCAGTTAGGAAAGCTTCTTTTTGGAGAATCGTCTTTTGTAGACTTTTGGATGCTAACCTTTGTATATAACTCAGTTGGTTTATAAAAGCATGCTTGTGAATGTGTTGTCCTATTTTTCTATCTCGAGATGGTTACTGCCAGGAGATTTATTATTCGCTTCCGCATTTGTAATAAAAGGAAAGGGTCAGTGACTCATCCTAGGAAGTTGAAAATTTGATCGACCATCAAGGGATGGGCATGTGCTTGGGATTCGGCACGTGACACCAATTGCTTCATCTAGAAGTCTTGAGTTGGTCCAAAGGTTGGGTCCAAGGATGGGCACATGAATTTGCACAACATTTGGCTCAATTTCTATTCAATTCCTCTTCGAATCAATTCGTTTTGATTCTCAAAAAATCCTATTATCGAGTCTTCGATCAAGTTGGTATTTTTCATCATCAATAGAACTCACTTGCATTCCAATTTCACAATAAAAAACGGTCCTCGGGATTTCTCGGTCGAAAACGGTCCCATCTTGACTTTTTCCGTCAAAATTTCGGTTCGTAGAAAAATCTTCAGAGACTGAGTCGACGTTCCTAAAATGACTTGTGACATGAAAGAACTTTAAATCGGATTCAAATTCACGGTTAATTTCAATATGATGCGATTTTAGCGTGATCTAGGTTACCGGGTAGCTTTCAAAATTTTTTAGTGCAAATGACCCATGGTCGAATTTCTTTGAGTCATAATGAACCAATTTGACATATTAACGATATTTGGTTGTCGTGAAAATCTCGATGATTCAAATACGGACACGGGGTACCAAAACAACATCAAAATCAATATAGTGTCGATCGATGAGAATTTTTCAGTTTGGTGGAATCATCCACGTTTAACCACACATCTTACTCGAACCGACCTATCCTTGATCTCTAGTCAACTTTTAACTATGGTGTAATGATCTCTGCAGATGAGCAATGTCAAGTAGTCGGTTCCTAGTCAAATTGTCAAGTCTATTGCATTAAAATTCTGTAATGACTTTCCCATATAGTTGAGTTATCCCTAGAGTGATCAGCTCAGAGAATAGCACTATAGGCGCGTTGATGAAAGGCCCGATTTATTCAATTGAAAGCAGAAATGAAAATCCAGGATGTCAAATAGATACACTGAGGTTTTCAAGTTATCTTTTAAGCCATAACAACTAAAAACTCCCCATGCTATCACACGAAACTTTGCTTTAGCACTAGACTGAGCAATTACATTGTCATGCCCTGGTCCTCGGACGCGCGCACATCCTTCTACTTGGTCGATTTTAGAATGCGATATCCCAGGACTATGTATCGCCGACCCTTTCTTTTATTAAGCGCATGCGGAAGCAGTTATAAATCCCCAGACAATAAAACAATGGGATAGAAAAGCAAGGCCATATTTTCATATTGAAAACGCATAACCAAACTTTTATACATAGCATAACAGGCTTTCATTATACTTCACATAGTACTATTCACCAAGGTCTGATTTAACAAATCTACAAATATTCACAAGGTTTTCAAAATGAGGGAGGTCTCAATCCTTTTGCAAGTCGTACTCAAAATCATCCTCTTCACCCTCCTCTGATTCCTCGCCAGGCTTTTCTTGGGATCTTCCTCTTTAAGATCTTCCACCTAAGGGCCTGAAATTGGTTTTTTACAACAACCAATGAGACTATGTCTCAGTGAGTTCTACCTCCTAAGACTCGATTAGGAAACCAATACACCACCAGGTTACCTAGCACAACATGAGTCAGATGACTTACCTTGGCATCAGTTTCCAACCTGCAATTTAAGGTTATGCACATATGCCTCATATATTGCATTAAAACATCCAATCAATTCACAACCTCTGGATCAACTCATTGATCAATCGACCTAGTCGATTCACATGTCAATCAGACCATCTTTGGGTCACTGCACTTCCCATCATCACACCCCCAGCAGTACACTTAGTCACAGAGCTTCATTAGTGCTCTCGGGAATTACTTCTGCCAAGGTGACGTGTATAATGGACAGCACTCGTGCGTTCTTTAAGGTGCTGTTTTCACCAGTGATACTCTCCATCACCGAAGCACGTATGTCCATACTGCTACATGTAATAGACAGCACTCGTGCGTTCTTTAAGGCGCCGTTTTCACCAGTGATATCCTTTAATCACCGAACCACGTATGTCTCATTACATCGGTCCTGATTGGTTTCAGCCGAGAATTTCCCCAATTCACTTCCATAGTTCCCTCTGCTGTATAGCTCATCAATGCTAAATAGTCATACTCGGCCTTCAAGCAATCAATCACCCAATTTCATTCAATTTGGGATAAGTCCCTAATTTGCACAATCAATTCAATTTCACGAAATGTGGAGTTCAAATAAATAAACGGATTGCACCACGACAATCAGCACAAAATTCCGGTCACCGACCATCCCGGGTGAATTTCCAGAAAAATAATTAAATAATTAATTAATTTCGAAAATTAAATAAATAAATACGATAAATTCAATCTAGCACAATATAAAGCTCAATTAAATAAACGGGCTACACCACGATCATCAGCATAAAATCCCGGTCACTGGCCATCCCAGTTGAATTTTCGGGAAATAAATAATTAAATAAAAAAATTTCGAAAATTAATATTAAATTCCTAAAAAATTTCTTTCTAGGCCCGAATTGCTTAAATAATACCCGATAAGGGACGGGAAAAATCCCAAGATGCGTTCAATAATTAATAGGACATGTCTACCTACTAATTACACCATCAATTTAACTAACATGCATTAACAAGTCTCTAATTTAATTATTTTAATCTAATCTATCCACCTAATTGCAATTAATTAAATCTAATTAACCCTTAGGCATATTAGTCTACTAATAAAGCATTAGTGAGTAAAACTCACTTGCACAAAACGAAGACCGGGACACGGCGACGACGACGCTACGGCGGCTGAACTTGGGCCGGGCCAAGAACTTCGCAAGCCCGAAGAAACTCTGGGTTTGGGCCGGCTGAAAAACTTGGGCTGAGACTGAACTTGGGCTTAAAACAAAGCTGAATTGGGCCTGCCTTTCAAACAACTCGGGCTGAAGCTTGGGCCAAAATTTGCTGGGCTTCAATTCTAATTGATGATGAGCTGAGTTTTCTTGGGCTGATGGGCCAACCAAGAAGCAACAAAAGCTGCCGATGGGCCTCTGGACTGCAAGACTAATGTTGCTGAAATCTACGGCAGCTGGACTCCACGACGTTGAAGGCTGGGGTCGCTCGGTGGAAGGCACGTGCGGGTGGAAGAACGAAGAGGCTGAAGCTGCAGACGCTGGCGTGGAGTTGCTGAGGAAGAAAACCTTCGGTCAACAAACGGTGAGGAGACACGGTTTGATTGGCAGATGCGGTGGGGCTTCACGCGGTCAGCTTGGTGGGGGGATTTCTTGCTGGAGTTTTGACCGAGAGAAGCAAGGTGGCGCGTGGCATCCGTTGGTGAATTTGCTGGCTTCGGGAGACCCTGCTACTGGCGACAAGAAGTAGTGGAGATGGGATGCTGCTTCGGCCAAAGATGGCTCCGTTGGTTGACTACCAAAGACGCCTGGACGAGGATGGCAGCGAGAGAAGGAGACGTGGGCTTCGTTGGCTTGCGGGGTCAACCAAATTGCACCAGTTGAAGACTTCTGAGGGAATTGACCGTGGAAGACAAAGTGTAGTGGAGCAGGGGCGTGCGGTCTTCAAAACAACAAATTGAGAGAAAGACCATCGTAGCTCATCCACCGAAAATGAAAGAAAAAGGCTGGTGGAAAGAGAGCTCGCGCGAAGAAAGGGGAACCGGATGAGGCGTGCGACTGAAGCTTTGGGGAGGAAAAAGATCAAAGTCCAAAATATCTCCCTGAGGGGTTCAAATCCCCACCTTCTCAAGGGGGATGGGGTGGGGACGCGTAAATTTCAGGAGTGGGTTTTGACTCCCACGCCCTGCAAGAGGCAGGGTAAAAGTCTGAGAGTGAGTGTAGAGTAGGAATAGAGTAGGATTAACAAAAAAAAAAAAATATCTCCCACATTTAATACTTGGTCTCCACTTTAGCTTTCAATCTTATCTTTTAGCCTCTAATACTTTCTATCAACTTAAATTCCACCAACTAATCCAAAATGAAGTAAAAAAAAATGCTGTCCAAGCATAATTCCGAATTTAACTTAGATTAGCTTCAATTCCTCACTTAATTCCCCAAATTGAGGCCCGATTCCATGAAGAAAAATCTCAAATGATTTTCTATAAATCCCCGACACACAAAGGCTCGGCCTGAAAGTCAAATTTTGCATTAATTTAGCCAATCTCGAACTTCGCAAATTTCCGCGACGTTCGAACCCAATTTCCGTAAAATTTCCCGAATCTCCGAAAATCTTCAGAGATTGAGTCGATGCTCCTAAAATTTATTGTGACATGGCCAAAACTTCAATTTCTGAAATCGGACTCGAATTGGCGGTTAATTTTCATTCGGCGTGTTTTTAGCGTGACCTAGACTATCGGGTAATTTTCAGAACTTTTTAAGGCAAATGACCCGTGGTCGATTTTCTTCGAGCCACTATGAACCCACTCGACTCAATGGCGACTCTTGATAGTCGTGAAAATCTCGAGGATTCAATTACGGACACAGGGTACCAAAACAATAAGAAAATCAGTCTAGTGTTGGCTGACGAGAATTTTCTAATTCAGTGGTGTCACCCACGATTAGTCACATATCTCTATCGATCCAGTCTATCTCTGATTCCAAATCGATTTTTAACTGTGCCGTAGTGACCTCTAAAGATGGACACGGTAAAGAAGCCGATTCCTGATCGAGTTCTCAAGTCTATTGCCTTAAAATTCCTTAATAATTTTCCCAGCTAGTCGAGCTTTCTCAAGAATGATCAGTTATGAGAATAGCCCTATAGACGCGTTAATGAAATGCCCGATTTATTTAGTACAATATAGGGTTGAAAAATCTGGATGTCACATACATTCTGCTTTTTATTGCATGAAGTAACAAGATTCTTTCCTAAGAACATACAATACCTAAAAAAAGACTTTTGGTAAGGGGATCCAGCCCAATCAGTATTTGTATAAGTTTAACTTTCTAGCCATCATGAGCAGACTAAAGAATCCTTTTCCTAGGAGTTGACTTCAACTATCGAAGAATTTGAAGGACGGCATCTATATGAATAGAGTTTAGGGTTTAGGGTTTAGGGTTTAGGGTTTAGGGTTTAGGGTTTAGGGTTTAGGGTTTAGGGTTTAGGGTTTAGGGTTTAGGGTTTAGGGTTTAGGGTTTAGGGTTTAGGGTTTAGGGTTTAGGGTTTAGGGTTTAGGGTTTAGGGTTTAGGGTTTAGGGTTTAGGGTTTAGGGTTTAGGGTTTAGGGTTTAGGGTTTAGGGTTTAGGGTTTAGGGTTTAGGGTTTAGGGTTTAGGGTTTAGGGTTTAGGGTTTAGGGTTTAGGGTTTAGGGTTTAGGGTTTAGGGTTTAGGGTTTAGGGTTTAGGGTTTAGGGTTTAGGGTTTAGGTTTAGGGTTTAGGGTTTAGGGTTTAGGGTTTAGGGTTTAGGGTTTAGGGTTTAGGGCCCAGGCCCAGGCCCAGGCCCAGGCCCAGGCCCAGGCCCAGGCCCAGGCCCAGGCCCAGGCCCAGGCCCAGGCCCAGGCCCAGGCCCAGGCCCAGGCCCAGGCCCAGGCCCAGGCCCAGGCCCAGGCCCAGGCCCAGGCCCAGGCCCAGGCCCAGGCCCAGGCCCAGGCCCAGGCCCAGGCCCAGGCCCAGGCCCAGGCCCAGGCCCAGGCCCAGGCCCAGGCCCAGGCCCAGGCCCAGGCCCAGGCCCAGGCCCAGGCCCAGGCCCAGGCCCAGGCCCAGGCCCAGGCCCAGGCCCAGGCCCAGGCCCAGGCCCAGGCAGGCTCAGGCCCAGGCCCAGGCCCAGGCCCAGGCCCAGGCCCAGGCCCAGGCCCAGGCCCAGGCCCAGGCCCAGGCCCAGGCCCAGGCCCAGGCCCAGGCCCAGGCCCAGGCCCAGGCCCAGGCCCAGGCCCAGGCTCAGGCCCAGGCCCAGGCCCAGGCCCAGGCCCAGGCCCAGGCCCAGGCCCAGGCCCAGGCCCAGGCCCAGGCCCAGGCAGGCCAGGCCCAGGCCCAGGCCCAGGCTCAGGCCCAGGGGCCCAGGCCCAGGCCCAGGCCCAGGCCCAGGCCCAGGCCCAGGCCCAGGCCCAGGCCCAGGCCCAGGGCCCAGGCCCAGGCCCAGGCCCAGGCCCAGGCCCAGGCCCAGGCCCAGGCTCAGGCCCAGGCCCAGGCCCAGGCCCAGGCCTGCAGGCCCAGGCCCAGGCCCAGGCCCAGGCCCAGGCCCAGGCCCAGGCCCAGGCCCAGGCTCAGGCCCAGGCCCAGGCCCAGGCCCAGGCCCAGGCCCAGGCCCAGGCCAGGCCCAGGCCCAGGCCCAGGCCCAGGCCCAGGCCCAGGCCCAGGCCCAGGGCCCAGGCCCAGGCCCAGGCCCAGGCCCAGGCCCAGGCCCAGGCCCAGGCCCAGGCCCAGGCCCAGGCCCAGGCCCAGGCCCAGGCCCAGGCCCAGGCCCAGGCCCAGGCCCAGGCCCAGGCCCAGGCCCAGGCCCAGGCCCAGGCCCAGGCCCAGGCCCAGGCCCAGGCCCAGGCCCAGGCCCAGGCCCAGGCCCAGGCCCAGGCCCAGGCCCAGGCCCAGGCCCAGGCCCAGGCCCAGGCCCAGGCCCAGGCCCAGGCCCAGGCCCAGGCCCAGGCCCAGGCCCAGGCCCAGGCCCAGGCCCAGGCCCAGGCCCAGGCCCAGGCCCAGGCCCAGGCCCAGGCCCAGGCCCAGGCCCAGGCCCAGGCCCAGGCCCAGGCCCAGGCCCAGGCCCAGGCTCAGGCCCAGGCCCAGGCCCAGGCCCAGGCCCAGGCCCAGGCCCAGGCCCAGGCCTAGGCCCAGGCCCAGGCCCAGGCCCAGGCCCAGGCCCAGGCCCAGGCCCAGGGCCCAGGCCCAGGCCCAGGCCCAGGCCCAGGCCCAGGCCCAGGCCCAGGCCCAGGCCCAGGCCCAGGCCCAGGCCCAGGCCCAGGCCCAGGCCCAGGCCCAGGCCCAGGCCCAGGCCCAGGCCCAGGCCCAGGCCCAGGCCCAGGCCCAGGCCCAGGCCCAGGCCCAGGCCCAGGCCCAGGCCCAGGCCCAGGCCCAGGCCTAGGCCCAGGCCCAGGCCCAGGCCCAGGCCCAGGCCCAGGCCCAGGCCCAGGCCCAGGCCCAGGCCCAGGCCCAGGCCCAGGCTCAGGCCCAGGCTCAGGCCCAGGCCCAGGCCCAGGCCCAGGCCCAGGCCCAGGCCCAGGGCCCAGGCCCAGGCCCAGGCCCAGGCCCAGGCCCAGGCCCAGGCCCAGGCCCAGGCTCAGGCCCAGGCCCAGGCCCAGGCCCAGGCCCAGGCCCAGGCCCAGGCCCAGGCCCAGGCCCAGGCCCAGGCCCAGGCCCAGGCCCAGGCCCAGGCCCAGGCCCAGGCCCAGGCCCAGGCCCAGGCCCAGGCCCAGGCCCAGGGCCCAGGCCCAGGCCCAGGCCCAGGCCCAGGCCCAGGCCCAGGCCCAGGCCCAGGCCCAGGCCCAGGCCCAGGCCCAGGCCCAGGCCCAGGCCCAGGCCCAGGCCCAGGCCCAGGCCCAGGCCCAGGCCCAGGCTCAGGCCCAGGCCCAGGCCCAGGCCCAGGCCCAGGCCCAGGCCCAGGGGCCCAGGCCCAGGCCCAGGCCCAGGCCCAGGCCCAGGCCCAGGCCCAGGCCCAGGCCCAGGCCCAGGCCCAGGCCCAGGCCCAGGCCCAGGCCCAGGCCCAGGCCCAGGCCCAGGCCCAGGCCCAGGCCCAGGCCCAGGCCCAGGCCCAGGCTCAGGGCTCAGGCCCAGGCCCAGGCCCAGGCCCAGGCCCAGGCCCAGGCCCAGGCCCAGGCCCAGGCCCAGGCCCAGGCCCAGGCCCAGGCCCAGGCCCAGGCCCAGGCCCAGGCCCAGGCCCAGGCCCAGGCCCAGGCCCAGGGCCCAGGCCCAGGGCCCAGGCCCAGGCCCAGGCCCAGGCCCAGGCCCAGGCCCAGGCCCAGGCCCAGGCCCAGGCCCAGGCCCAGGCCCAGGCCCAGGCCCAGGCCCAGGCCCAGGCCCAGGCCCAGGCCCAGGCCCAGGCCCAGGCCCAGGCCCAGGGCTCAGGCCCAGGCCCAGGCCCAGGCCCAGGCCCAGGCCCAGGCCCAGGCTCAGGCCCAGGCCCAGGCCCAGGCCCAGGCCCAGGCCCAGGCCCAGGCCCAGGCCCAGGCCCAGGCCCAGGCCCAGGCTCAGGCCCAGGCCCAGGCCCAGGCCCAGGCCCAGGCCCAGGCCCAGGCCCAGGCCCAGGCCCAGGCCCAGGCCCAGGCCCAGGCCCAGGCCCAGGCCCAGGCCCAGGCCCAGGGCCCAGGCCCAGGCCCAGGCCCAGGCCCAGGCCCAGGCCCAGGCCCAGGCCCAGGCCCAGGCCCAGGCCCAGGCCCAGGCCCAGGCCCAGGCCCAGGCCCAGGCCCAGGCCCAGGCCCAGGCCCAGGCCCAGGCCCAGGCCCAGGCCCAGGCCCAGGCCCAGGCCCAGGCCCAGGCCCAGGCCCAGGCCCAGGCCCAGGCCCAGGCCCAGGCCCAGGCCCAGGCCCAGGCCCAGGCCCAGGGCCCAGGCCCAGGCCCAGGCCCAGGCTCAGGCCCAGGCCCAGGCCCAGGCCCAGGCCCAGGCCCAGGCCCAGGCCCAGGCCCAGGCCCAGGCCCAGGCCCAGGCCCAGGCCCAGGCCCAGGCCCAGGCCCAGGCCCAGGCCCAGGCCCAGGCCCAGGCCCAGGCCCAGGCCCAGGCCCAGGCCCAGGCCCAGGCCCAGGCCCAGGCCCAGGCCCAGGCTCAGGCCCAGGCCCAGGCTCAGGCCCAGGCCCAGGCCCAGGCCCAGGCCCAGGCCCAGGCCCAGGCCCAGGCCCAGGCTCAGGCCCAGGCCCAGGCCCAGGCCCAGGCCCAGGCCCAGGCCCAGGCCCAGGCCCAGGGCCCAGGCCCAGGCCCAGGCCCAGGCCCAGGCCCAGGCCCAGGCCCAGGCCCAGGCTCAGGGCCAGGCCCAGGCCCAGGCCCAGGCCCAGGCCCAGGCCCAGGCCCAGGCCCAGGCCCAGGCCCAGGCCCAGGCCCAGGCCCAGGCCCAGGCCCAGGCCCAGGGCCCAGGCCCAGGCCCAGGCCCAGGCCCAGGCCCAGGCCCAGGCCCAGGCCCAGGCTCAGGCCCAGGCCCAGGCCCAGGCCCAGGCCCAGGCCTAGGGCCCAGGCCCAGGCCCAGGCCCAGGCCCAGGCCCAGGCCCAGGCCCAGGCCCAGGCCCAGGCTCAGGCCCAGGCCCAGGCCCAGGCCCAGGCCCAGGCCCAGGCCCAGGCCCAGGCCCAGGCCCAGGCCCAGGGCCCAGGGCCCAGGGCCCAGGGCCCAGGCTCAGGCTCAGGCCCAGGCCCAGGCCCAGGCCAGGCCCAGGCCCAGGCTCAGGGCCCAGGCCCAGGCCCAGGCCCAGGCCCAGGGCCCAGGCCCAGGCCCAGGCCCAGGCCCAGGCCCAGGCTCAGGCCCAGGCCCAGGGCCCAGGCCCAGGCCCAGGGCCCAGGGCCCAGGCCCAGGCCCAGGCCCAGGCCCAGGCCCAGGCCCAGGCCCAGGCCCAGGCCCAGGCCCAGGCCCAGGCCCAGGCCCAGGCCCAGGGCCAGGCCCAGGCCAGGGCCCAGGCCCAGGCCCAGGCCCAGGCCCAGGCCCAGGCCCAGGCCCAGGCCCAGGCCCAGGCCCAGGCCCAGGCCCAGGCCCAGGCCCAGGCCCAGGCCCAGGCCCAGGCCCAGGCCCAGGCCCAGGCCCAGGCCCAGGCCCAGGCCCAGGGCCCAGGCCCAGGCCCAGGCCCAGGCCCAGGCCCAGGCCCAGGCCCAGGCCCAGGCCCAGGCCCAGGCCCAGGCCCAGGCTCAGGCGAGGGCCCAGGCCCAGGCCCAGGCCCAGGCCCAGGCCTAGGCCCAGGCCCAGGCCCAGGCCCAGGCCCAGGCCCAGGCCCAGGCCCAGGCCCAGGCCCAGGCCCAGGCCCAGGCCCAGGCCCAGGCCCAGGCCCAGGCCCAGGCCCAGGCCCAGGCCTCAGGCCCAGGCCCAGGCCCAGGGCCCAGGCCCAGGCCCAGGCCCAGGCTCAGGCCAGGCCCAGGCCCAGGCCCAGGCCCAGGCCCAGGCCCAGGCCCAGGCCCAGGCCCAGGCCCAGGCCCAGGCCCAGGCCCAGGCCCAGGCCCAGGCCCAGGCCCAGGCCAGGCCCAGGCCCAGGCCCAGGCCCAGGCCCAGGCTCAGGCCCAGGCCCAGGCCCAGGCCCAGGCCCAGGCCCAGGCCCAGGCCCAGGCCCAGGCCCAGGCCCAGGCCCAGGCCCAGGCCCAGGCCCAGGCCCAGGCCCAGGCTCAGGCCCAGGCCCAGGCCCAGGCCCAGGCCCAGGCCCAGGCCCAGGCCCAGGCCCAGGCCCAGGCCCAGGCCCAGGCCCAGGCCCAGGCCCAGGCCCAGGCCCAGGCCCAGGGCCCAGGCCCAGGCCCAGGCCCAGGCCCAGGCCCAGGCCCAGGCCCAGGCCCAGGCCCAGGCCCAGGCCCAGGCCCAGGCCCAGGCCCAGGCCCAGGCCCAGGCCCAGGCCCAGGCCCAGGCCCAGGCCCAGGCCCAGGCCCAGGCTCAGGCCCAGGCCCAGGCCCAGGCCCAGGCCCAGGCCCAGGCCCAGCCCAGGCCCAGGCCCAGGCCCAGGCTCAGGCCCAGGCTCAGGCCCAGGCCCAGGCCCAGGCCCAGGCTCAGGCCCAGGCCCAGGCCCAGGCCCAGGCCCAGGCCCAGGCCCAGGCCCAGGCCCAGGCCCAGGCCCAGGCCCAGGCCCAGGCCCAGGCCCAGGCCCAGGCCCAGGCCCAGGCCCAGGGCCCAGGCCCAGGCCCAGGCCCAGGCCCAGGCCCAGGCCCAGGCCCAGGCCCAGGCCCAGGCCCAGGCCCAGGCCCAGGCCCAGGCCCAGGCCCAGGCCCAGGCCCAGGCCCAGGCCCAGGCCCAGGCCCAGGCCCAGGCCCAGGCCCAGGGCCCAGGCCCAGGCCCAGGCCCAGGCCCAGGCCCAGGCCCAGGCCCAGGCCCAGGCCCAGGCCCAGGCCCAGGCCCAGGCCCAGGCCCAGGGGCCCAGGCCCAGGCCCAGGCCCAGGCCCAGGCCCAGGCCCAGGCCCAGGCCCAGGCCAGGCCAGGCCCAGGCCCAGGCCCAGGCCCAGGCCCAGGCCAGGCTCAGGCCCAGGCCCAGGCCCAGGCCTAGGCCCAGGCCCAGGCCCAGGCTCAGGCCCAGGCTCAGGCCCAGGCCCAGGCCCAGGCCCAGGCCCAGGGCCCAGGCCCAGGCCCAGGCCCAGGCCCAGGCCCAGGCCCAGGCCCAGGCCCAGGCCCAGGCCCAGGCCCAGGCCCAGGCCCAGGCCCAGGCCCAGGCCCAGGCCCAGGCCCAGGCCCAGGCCCAGGCCCAGGCCCAGGCCCAGGCCCAGGCCCAGGCCCAGGCCCAGGCCCAGGGCCCAGGCCCAGGCCCAGGCTCAGGCCCAGGCCCAGGCCCAGGCCCAGGCCCAGGCCCAGGCCCAGGGCCCAGGCCCAGGCCCAGGCCCAGGCCCAGGCCCAGGCCCAGGCCCAGGCCCAGGCCCAGGCCCAGGCCCAGGCCCAGGCCCAGGCCCAGGGCCCAGGCCCAGGCCCAGGCCCAGGGCCCAGGCCCAGGCCCAGGCCCAGGCCCAGGCCCAGGCCCAGGCCCAGGCCCAGGCTCAGGCCCAGGCTCAGGCCCAGGCCCAGGCCCAGGCCCAGGCCCAGGGCCCAGGCCCAGGCCCAGGCCCAGGCCCAGGCCCAGGCCCAGGCTCAGGCCCAGGCCCAGGCCCAGGCCCAGGCCCAGGCCCAGGCCCAGGCCCAGGCCCAGGCCCAGGCCCAGGCCCAGGCCCAGGCCCAGGCTCAGGCCCAGGCCCAGGCCCAGGCCCAGGCCCAGGCCCAGGCCAGGCCCAGGCCCAGGCCCAGGCCCAGGCCCAGGCCCAGGCCCAGGCCCAGGCCCAGGCCCAGGCCCAGGCCCAGGCCCAGGCCCAGGCCCAGGCCCAGGGCTCAGGCCCAGGCCCAGGCCCAGGCCCAGGCCCAGGCCCAGGCCCAGGCCCAGGCTCAGGCCCAGGCCCAGGCCCAGGCCCAGGCCCAGGCCCAGGCCCAGGCCCAGGCCCAGGCCCAGGCCCAGGCCCAGGCCCAGGCCCAGGCCCAGGCCCAGGCCCAGGCCCAGGCCCAGGCCCAGGCCCAGGCCCAGGCCCAGGCCCAGGCCCAGGCCCAGGCCCAGGCCCAGGGCCCAGGCCCAGGCCCAGGCCCAGGCCTAGGCCAGGGCTGGCCCAGGCCCAGGCCCAGGCCCAGGCCCAGGCCCAGGCCCAGGCCCAGGCTCAGGCCCAGGCCCAGGCCCAGGCCCAGGCCCAGGCCCAGGCCCAGGCCCAGGCCCAGGCCCAGGCTCAGGCCCAGGCCCAGGCCCAGGCCCAGGCCCAGGCCCAGGCCCAGGCCCAGGCCCAGGCCCAGGCCCAGGCCCAGGCCCAGGCCCAGGCCCAGGCCCAGGCCCAGGCCCAGGCCCAGGCCCAGGGCCCAGGCCCAGGCCCAGGCCCAGGCCCAGGCCCAGGCCCAGGCCCAGGCCCAGGCCCAGGCCCAGGCCCAGGCCCAGGCCCAGGCCCAGGCCCAGGCCCAGGCCCAGGCCCAGGCCCAGGCCCAGGCCCAGGCCCAGGCCCAGGGCCCAGGCCCAGGCCCAGGCCCAGGCCCAGGCCCAGGCCCAGGCCCAGGCCCAGGCCCAGGCCCAGGCCCAGGCCCAGGCCCAGGCCCAGGCCCAGGCCCAGGCCCAGGCCCAGGCCCAGGCCCAGGCCCAGGCCCAGGCCCAGGCCCAGGCCCAGGCCCAGGCCCAGGCCCAGGCCCAGGCCCAGGCCCAGGCCCAGGCCCAGGCCCAGGCCCAGGCCCAGGCCCAGGCCCAGGCCCAGGCCCAGGCCCAGGCCCAGGCCCAGGCCCAGGCCCAGGCCCAGGCCCAGGCCCAGGCCCAGGCCCAGGCCCAGGCCCAGGCCCAGGCCCAGGCCCAGGCCCAGGCCCAGGCCCAGGCCCAGGCCCAGGCCCAGGCCCAGGCCAGGCCCAGGCCCAGGCCCAGGGCTCAGGCCCAGGCCCAGGGCCCAGGCCCAGGCCCAGGCCCAGGCCCAGGCCCAGGCCCAGGGCCAGGCCCAGGCTCAGGCCCAGGCCCAGGCTCAGGCCCAGGCCCAGGCCCAGGCCCAGGCCCAGGGCCCAGGCCCAGGCCAGGCCCAGGCCCAGGGCCTAGGCCCAGGCAGGCTCAGGCCCAGGCCCAGGCCCAGCCCAGGCCCAGGCCCAGGCCCAGGCCCAGGCCCAGGCCCAGGCCCAGGCTCAGGCCCAGGCCCAGGCCCAGGCTCAGGGCCCAGGCCCAGGCCCAGGCCCAGGCCCAGGCCCAGGCCCAGGCCCAGGCCCAGGCCCAGGCCCAGGCCCAGGCCCAGGCCCAGGCCCAGGCCCAGGCCCAGGCCCAGGCCCAGGCCCAGGCCCAGGCTCAGGCCCAGGCCCAGGCCCAGGCCCAGGCCCAGGCTCAGGCCCAGGCCCAGGCTCAGGCCCAGGCCCAGGCCCAGGCCCAGGCCCAGGCCTAGGCCTAGGCCTCCAGGCCCAGGCCAGGCCCAGGCCCCAGGGCCCAGGCCCAGGCCCAGGCCCAGGCCCAGGCCCAGGCCCAGGCCCAGGCAGGCCAGGCCCAGGCCCAGGCCCAGGCCCAGGCCCAGGCCCAGGCCCAGGCCCAGGCCCAGGCCCAGGCCCAGGCCCAGGGCCCAGGCCCAGGCCCAGGCCCAGGCCCAGGCCCAGGCCCAGGCCCAGGCCCAGGCCCAGGCCCAGGCCCAGGCCCAGGCCCAGGCCCAGGCCCAGGCCCAGGCCCAGGCCCAGGCCCAGGCCAGTGGGCCCAGGCCCAGGCCCAGGCCCAGGCCCAGGCCCAGGCCCAGGCCCAGGCCCAGGCCCAGGCCCAGGCCCAGGCCCAGGCCCAGGCCCAGGCCCAGGCCCAGGCCCAGGCCCAGGCCCAGGCCCAGGCCCAGGCCCAGGCTCAGGCCCAGGCCCAGGCCCAGGCCCAGGCCCAGGCCCAGGCCCAGGCCCAGGCCCAGGCCCAGGCCCAGGCCCAGGCCCAGGCCCAGGCCCAGGCCCAGGCCCAGGCCCAGGGCCAGGCCCAGGCCCAGGCCCAGGCCCAGGCCCAGGCCCAGGCTCAGGCCCAGGCCCAGGCCCAGGCCCAGGCCCAGGCCCAGGCCCAGGCCCAGGCCCAGGCCCAGGCCCAGGCCCAGGCCCAGGCCCAGGCCCAGGGCCCAGGCCCAGGCCCAGGCCCAGGCCCAGGCCCAGGCCCAGGCCCAGGCCCAGGCCCAGGCCCAGGGCCCAGGCCCAGGCCCAGGCCCCAGGCCTAGGCCCAGGCCCAGGCCCAGGCCCAGGCCCAGGCCCAGGCCCAGGCCCAGGCCCAGGCTCAGGGGCCCAGGCCCAGGGCCCAGGCCCAGGCCCAGGCCCAGGTTTAGGTTTAGGCCCAGGGTTTAGGGCCCAGGTTTAGGCCCAGGCCCAGGCCCAGGCCCAGGCCCAGGCCCAGGCCCAGGCCCAGGCCCAGGGCCCAGGCCCAGGCCCAGGCCCAGGCCCAGGCCCAGGCCCAGGCCCAGGCCCAGGTTTAGGGCCCAGGCCCAGGCCCAGGCCCAGGCCCAGGCCCAGGGCCCAGGCCCAGGCCCAGGCCCAGGCCCAGGCTCAGGCCCAGGCCCAGGCCCAGGCCCAGGCCCAGGCCCAGGCCCAGGCCCAGGCCCAGGGCCCAGGCCAGGCCCAGGCCCAGGCCCAGGCCAGGCCTAGGCCCAGGCCAGGCCCAGGCCCAGGCCCAGGCCCAGGCCCAGGCCCAGGCCCAGGCCCAGGCCCAGGCCCAGGCCCAGGCCCAGGCCCAGGCCCAGGCCCAGGCCCAGGCCCAGGCCCAGGCCCAGGCCCAGGCTCAGGCCCAGGCCCAGGCCCAGGCCCAGGCCCAGGCCCAGGCTCAGGCCCAGGCCCAGGCCCAGGCCCAGGCCCAGGCCCAGGCCCAGGCCCAGGCCCAGGCCCAGGCCCAGGCCAGGCCCAGGCCCAGGCCCAGGCTTCAGGCTCAGGGCTCAGGCTCAGGCCCAGGCTCAGGCTCAGGGCCCAGGCCCAGGCCCAGGCTCAGGCCCAGGCCCAGGCCCAGGCCCAGGCCCAGGCCCAGGCCCAGGCCCAGGCCCAGGCCCAGGCCCAGGCCCAGGCCCAGGCTCAGGCCCAGGCCCAGGCCCAGGCCCAGGCCCAGGCCCAGGCCCAGGCCCAGGCCCAGGCCCAGGCCCAGGCCCAGGCCCAGGCCCAGGCCCAGGCCCAGGCCCAGGCCCAGGCCCAGGCCCAGGCCTCAGGCCCAGGCCCAGGCCCAGGCCCAGGCCCAGGCCCAGGCTCAGGCCAGGCCCAGGCCCAGGCCCAGGCCCAGGGCCCAGGCCCAGGCCCAGGCCCAGGCCCAGGCCCAGGCCCAGGCCCAGGCCCAGGCCAGGCCCAGGCCCAGGCCCAGGCCCAGGCCCAGGCCCAGGCCCAGGCCCAGGCCCAGGCCCAGGGCCCAGGCCCAGGCCCAGGCCCAGGCCCAGGCCCAGGCCCAGGCCCAGGTTTAGGCCCAGGCCCAGGCCCAGGCCCAGGCCCAGGCCCAGGCCCAGGCCCAGGCCCAGGCCCAGGCCCAGGTTTAGGCCCAGGCCCAGGCCCAGGCCCAGGCCCAGGCCCAGGCCCAGGCCCAGGCCCAGGCCCAGGCCCAGGCCCAGGCCCAGGCCCAGGCCCAGGCCCAGGCCCAGGCCCAGGCCCAGGCCCAGGCCCAGGCCCAGGCCCAGGCCCAGGCCAGGCCCAGGCCCAGGCCCAGGCCCAGGCCCAGGCCCAGGGCCAGGCTCAGGCCCAGGCCCAGGCCCAGGGCCAGGCTCAGGCCCAGGCCCAGGCCCAGGCCCAGGCCCAGGCCAGGCCCAGGCCCAGGCCCAGGCCCAGGCCCAGGCCCAGGCCCAGGCCCAGGGCCCAGGCCCAGGCCCAGGCCCAGGCCCAGGCCCAGGCCCAGGCAGGCCCAGGCCCAGGCCCAGGCTCAGGCCCAGGCCCAGGCCCAGGCCCAGGCCCAGGCCCAGGCCCAGGCCCAGGCCCAGGCCCAGGCCCAGCCCAGGCTCAGGCCCAGGCCAGGCCCAGGCCCAGGCCCAGGCCCAGGCTCAGGCCCAGGCCCAGGCCAGGCCCAGGCCCAGGCCCAGGCCCAGGCTCAGGCTCAGGCCCAGGCCCAGGCCCAGGCCCAGGGCCCAGGCCCAGGCCCAGGCCCAGGCCCAGGGCCCAGGCCCAGGCTCAGGCCCAGGCCCAGGCCCAGGGCCCAGGCCCAGGCCCAGGCCCAGGCCCAGGCCCAGGCCCAGGCCCAGGCCCAGGCCCAGGCCCAGGCCCAGGCCCAGGCTCAGGCCCAGGGCCCAGGCCCAGGCCCAGGCCCAGGCCCAGGCCCAGGCCCAGGCCCAGGCCCAGGCCCAGGCCCAGGCCCAGGCCCAGGCCCAGGCCCAGGCCCAGGCCCAGGCCCAGGCCCAGGCCCAGGCCCAGGCCCAGGCCCAGGCCCAGGCCCAGGCCCAGGCCCAGGCCCAGGCCCAGGCCCAGGCCCAGGCCCAGGCCCAGGCCCAGGCCCAGGCCCAGGCCCAGGCCCAGGCCCAGGCCCAGGCCCAGGCCCAGGCCCAGGCCCAGGCCCAGGCCCAGGCCCAGGCCCAGGCCCAGGCCCAGGCCCAGGCCCAGGCCCAGGCCCAGGCCCAGGCCCAGGCCCAGGCCCAGGCCCAGGCCCAGGCCTCAGGGCCCAGGCCCAGGCCCAGGCCCAGGCCCAGGCCCAGGCCCAGGCCCAGGCCAGGCCCAGGCCCAGGCCCAGGCCCAGGCCCAGGCCCAGGCCCAGGCCCAGGCCCAGGCCCAGGCCCAGGCCCAGGCCCAGGCCCAGGCTCAGGCCCAGGCCCAGGCCCAGGCCCAGGCCCAGGCCCAGGCCCAGGCCCAGGCCCAGGCTCAGGCCCAGGCCCAGGCCCAGGCCCAGGCCCAGGCCCAGGCCCAGGCCCAGGCTCAGGCCCAGGCCCAGGCCAGGCCCAGGCCCAGGCCCAGGCCCAGGCCTCAGGCCCAGGCCCAGGCCCAGGCCCAGGCCCAGGGCCCAGGCCCAGGGCTAGGCCCAGGCCCAGGCTCAGGCCCAGCTCAGGCCCAGGCCCAGGCCCAGGCCCAGGGCTCAGGCCCAGGCCCAGGCTCAGGCCCAGGCCCAGTGGCCCAGGCTCAGGCCCAGGGCCCAGGCCCAGGCCCAGGCCCAGGCCCAGGCCAGGCCTAGGCCCAGGCCCAGGCCCAGGCCCAGGCCCAGGGCCCAGGCCTAGGCCCAGGGCCCAGGCCCAGGCTCAGGCCCAGGCCCAGGCCTAGGCTCAGGCCTAGGCCCAGGCCCAGGCCCAGGCCCAGGCCCAGGCCCAGGCCCAGGCTCAGGCCCAGGCCCAGGCCCAGGCCCAGGCCCAGGCCCAGGCCTAGGCCTAGGCCCAGGCCTAGGCCCAGGCCCAGGCCCAGGCCCAGGCCCAGGCCCAGGCCCAGGCCCAGGCCCAGGCCCAGGCCCAGGCCCAGGCCCAGGCCCAGGCCCAGGCCCAGGCTCAGGCCCAGGCCCAGGCCCAGGCCCAGGCCCAGGCCCAGGCCCAGGCCCAGGCCCAGGCCCAGGCCCAGGCCCAGGCCCAGGCCCAGGCCCAGGGCCCAGGCCCAGGCCCAGGCCCAGGCCCAGGCCCAGGCCCAGGCCCAGGCCCAGGCCCAGGCCCAGGCCCAGGCCCAGGCCCAGCCCAGGCCCAGGCCCAGGCCCAGGCCCAGGCAGGCCAGGCCCAGGCCCAGGCCCAGGCCCAGGCCCAGGCCCAGGCCCAGGGCCCAGGGCCCAGGCCCAGGCCCAGGCCCAGGCCCAGGCCCAGGCCCAGGCCCAGGCCCAGGCCCAGGCCCAGGCCCAGGCCCAGGCCCAGGCCCAGGCTCAGGCCCAGGCCCAGGCCCAGGGCCCAGGCCCAGGCCCAGGCTCAGGCCCAGGCCCAGGCCCAGCCCAGGCCCAGGCCCAGGCCCAGGCCAGGCCCAGGCCCAGGCCCAGGCCCAGGCCCAGGCCCAGGCCCAGGCCCAGGCCCAGGCCCAGGCCCAGGCCCAGGCCCAGGCCCAGGCCCAGGCCCAGGCCCAGGCCCAGGCCCAGGCCCAGGCCCAGGCCCAGGCCCAGGGCCCAGGGCCCAGGCCCAGGCCCAGGCCCAGGCCCAGGCCCAGGCCCAGGCCCAGGCCCAGGCCCAGGCCTCAGGCCCAGGCTCAGGCCCAGGCCCAGGCCCAGGCCCAGGCCCAGGCCCAGGCCCAGGCCCAGGCCCAGGCCCAGGCCCAGGCCCAGGGCCCAGGCCCAGGCTCAGGCCCAGGCCCAGGCCCAGGCCCAGGCCCAGGCCCAGGCCCAGGCCCAGGCCCAGGCCTAGGCCCAGGCCCAGGCCCAGGCCCAGGCCCAGGCCCAGGCCCAGGCCCAGGCCCAGGCCCAGGCCCAGGGCCCAGGCCCAGGCCCAGGCCCAGGCTCAGGCCCAGGCCCAGGCCCAGGCCCAGGCCCAGGCCCAGGCCCAGGCCCAGGCTCAGGCCCAGGCCCAGGCCCAGGGCCCAGGCCCAGGCTCAGGCCCAGGCCCAGGCTCAGGCCCAGGCCCAGGCCCAGGGCCCAGGCCAGGCCTAGGCCCAGGCCCAGGCCCAGGCCAGGCCCAGGCCCAGGCCCAGCCCAGGCCCAGGCCCAGGCCCAGGCCCAGGCCCAGGCCCAGGCCCAGGCCCAGGCCCAGGCCCAGGCCCAGGCCCAGGCCCAGGCCCAGCCCAGGCCCAGGCCAGGGCCCAGGCCCAGGCCCAGGCCCAGGCCAGGCCCAGGGCCCAGGGCCCAGGCCCAGGCCCAGGCCCAGGCCCAGGCCCAGGCCCAGGCCCAGGCCCAGGCCCAGGCCCAGGCCCAGGCCCAGGGCCCAGGCCCAGGCCCAGGCTCAGGCCCAGGCCCAGGCCCAGGCCCAGGCCCAGGCCCAGGCCCAGGCCAGGCCCAGGCTCAGGCCCAGGCCCAGGCCCAGGCCCAGGCCCAGGCCCAGGCCCAGGCCAGGGCCCAGGCCCAGGCCCAGGCCCAGGCTCAGGCCCAGGCCCAGGCCCAGGCCTAGGCCAGGCCCAGGCCCAGGCCCAGGCCCAGGCCAGGCCCAGGCCCAGGCTCAGGCCCAGGCTCAGGCCCAGGCCCAGGCCCAGGCCCAGGCCCAGGCCCAGGCCCAGGCTCCAGGCCCAGGCCCAGGCCCAGGCTCAGGCCCAGGCCAGGCCCAGGCCCAGGCCCAGGCCCAGGCCCAGGCCCAGGCCCAGGCCCAGGCCCAGGCCCAGGCCCAGGCCCAGGCTCAGGCCCAGGCCCAGGCCTAGGCCCAGGCCCAGGCCCAGGCCCAGGCCCAGGCCCAGGCCCAGGCCCAGGCCCAGGCCTAGGCCCAGGCCCAGGCCCAGGCCCAGGCCCAGGCCCAGGCCCAGGCCCAGGCTCAGGCCCAGGCCCAGGCCCAGGCCCAGGCCCAGGCCCAGGCCTAGGCCCAGGCCCAGGCTCAGGCCCAGGCCCAGGCCCAGGCCCAGGCCCAGGCCCAGGCCCAGGCCCAGGGCCCAGGCCCAGGCCCAGGCCCAGGCCCAGGCCCAGGCCCAGGCCCAGGCTCAGGCCCAGGCCCAGGCCCAGGCCTAGGCCCAGGCTCAGGCCCAGGCCCAGGCCCAGGCCCAGGCCCAGGCCCAGGCCCAGGCCCAGGCCCAGGGCCCAGGCCCAGGCCCAGGCCCAGGCCCAGGCCCAGGCCCAGGCCCAGGCCCAGGCCCCAGGCCCAGGCCCAGGCCCAGGCCCAGGCCCAGGCCCAGGCCCAGGCCCAGGCCCAGGCCCAGGCCCAGGGCCCAGGCTCAGGCCCAGGCCCAGGCCCAGGCCCAGGCTCAGGCCCAGGCCCAGGCCCAGGCCCAGGCCCAGGGCTCAGGCCCAGGCCCAGGCCCAGGCCCAGGCCCAGGCCCAGGCCCAGGCCTAGGCTCAGGCCCAGGCTCAGGCCCAGGCCCAGGCCCAGGCCCAGGCCAGGCCCAGGCCTAGGCCCAGGGCTCAGGCCTGAAGGCCCAGGCCCAGGCCCAGGCAGGCCAGGCCCAGGCCCAGGCCCAGGCCCAGGCCCAGGCCCAGGCCCAGGCCCAGGCCCAGGCCCAGGCCCAGGCCCAGGCCCAGGCCCAGGCCCAGGCCCAGGCCCAGGCCCAGGCCCAGGCCCAGGCCCAGGCCCAGGCCCAGGCCCAGGCCTAGGCCCAGGCCCAGGCCCAGGCCCAGGCCCAGGCCCCAGGCCCAGGCCCAGGCCCAGGCCCAGGCCCAGGCCCAGGCCCAGGCCCAGGCCCAGGCCCAGGCCCAGGGCCCAGGCCCAGGCCCAGGCCCAGGCTCAGGCCCAGGCCCAGGCCCAGGCCCAGGCCCAGGGCCCAGGCTCAGGCCCAGGCCCAGGCCCAGGCCCAGGCCCAGGCCCAGGCCCAGGCCCAGGCCCAGGCCCAGGCCCAGGCCCAGGGCTCAGGCCCAGGCCCAGGCCCAGGCCCAGGCCCAGGCCCAGGCCCAGGCCCAGGCCCAGGCCCAGGCTCAGGGCCCAGGCCCAGGCCCAGGCCCAGGCCCAGGCCCAGGCCCAGGCCCAGGCCCAGGCCCAGGTCAGGCCCAGGTCAGGCCCAGGCCCAGGCCCAGGCCCAGGCCCAGGCCTAGGCCCAGGCCCAGGCCCAGGCCCAGGCCCAGGCCCAGGCCCAGGCCCAGGCCCAGGCCCAGGCCCAGGCCCAGGCCCAGGCCCAGGGCCCAGGCCCAGGCCCAGGCCCAGGCCAGGCCCAGGCCCAGGCCCAGGCCCAGGCCCAGGCCCAGGCCCAGGCCCAGGCCCAGGCCCAGGCCCAGGCCCAGGCCCAGGCCCAGGCCCAGGCTCAGGCTCAGGCCCAGGCTCAGGCCCAGGGCCCAGGCCCAGGCCCAGGCCCAGGCTCAGGCCCAGGCCCAGGGCCCAGGCCCAGGCCCAGGGCCCAGGCCCAGGGCCCAGGCCCAGGCCCAGGCCCAGGCCCAGGCCCAGGCCCAGGCCCAGGCCCAGGCCCAGGCCCAGGCCCAGGCCCAGGCCCAGGCCCAGGCCCAGGCCCAGGCCCAGGCCCAGGCCCAGGCCCAGGCCCAGGCCCAGGCCCAGGCCCAGGCCCAGGCCCAGGGCCCAGGCCCAGGCCCAGGCCCAGGCCCAGGCCCAGGCCCAGGCCCAGGCCCAGGCCCAGGCCCAGGCTCAGGCCCAGGCCCAGCCCAGGCCCAGGCCCAGGCCTAGGCTCAGGCCTAGGCCCAGGCCCAGGCCCAGGCCAGGCCCAGCCCAGGCCCAGGCCTAGGCCCAGGCTCAGGCCCAGGCTCAGGGCCTAGGCCCAGGCCCAGGCCCAGGCCCAGGCCCAGGCCCAGGCCCAGGCTCAGGCTCAGGCCCAGGCCCAGGCCCAGGCCTAGGCCCAGGCCCAGGCCCAGGCCCAGGCCCAGGCCCAGGCCCAGGCCCAGGCCCAGGCCCAGGCCCAGGCTCAGGCCTGTGGCCCAGGCCCAGGCCCAGGCCCAGGCCCAGGCCCAGCCCAGGCCCAGGCCCAGGCCCAGGCTCAGGCCCAGGCCCAGCCCAGGCCCAGGCCCAGGCCCAGGCCCAGGCCCAGGCCCAGGCCCAGGCCCAGGCCCAGGGCCCAGGCCCAGGCCCAGGCCCAGGCCCAGGCCCAGGCCCAGGCCCAGGCCCAGGCCCAGGCCCAGGCCCAGGCCCAGGCCCAGGCCCAGGCCCAGGGCCCAGGGCCCAGGCCCAGGCCCAGGCCCAGGCCCAGGCCCAGGGCCCAGGCCCAGGCCCAGGCCCAGGCTCAGGCCCAGGCCCAGGCCCAGGCCCAGGCCCAGGCCCAGGCCCAGGCCCAGGCCCAGGCCCAGGCCCAGGCCCAGGCCCAGGCCCAGGCCCAGGCCCAGGCCCAGGCCCAGGCCCAGGCCCAGGCCCAGGCCCAGGCCCAGGCCCAGGCCCAGGCCCAGGCCCAGGCCCAGGCCAGTGGCCCAGGGCCCAGGCTCAGGCCCAGGCCTGCAGGCCCAGGCCCAGGCCCAGGCCCAGGCCCAGGCCCAGGCCCAGGCCCAGGCCCAGGCCCAGGCCCAGGCCCAGGCCCAGGCCCAGGCCCAGGCCTGTGGCCCAGGCCCAGGCCCAGGCTCAGGGCCCAGGCCCAGGCCCAGGCCCAGGCCCAGGCCCAGGCCCAGGGCCCAGGCCCAGGCCTAGGCCCAGGCCCAGGCCCAGGCTTCCAGTGCCGAGGCCCAGGCCTAGGCCCAGGCCCAGCCCAGGCCCAGGCCCAGGCCCAGGCTCAGGCCCAGCCCAGGCCCAGGCCCAGGCCCAGGCCCAGGCCCAGGCCTCAGGTCCAGGGCCCAGGCCCAGGCTCAGGCCCAGGCCCAGGCCCAGGCTCAGGCCCAGGCCCAGGCCCAGGCCCAGGCCCAGGCCCAGGCCCAGGCCCAGGCCCAGGCCCAGGCCCAGGCCCAGGCTCAGGCCCAGGCCCAGGCCCAGGCCCAGGCCCAGGCCCAGGCCCAGGCCCAGGCCCAGGCCCAGGGCCCAGGCCCAGGCCCAGGCCCAGGCCCAGGCCCAGGCCCAGGCCCAGGCCCAGGCCCAGGCCCAGGCCCAGGCCCAGGGCCCAGGCCCAGGCCCAGGCCCAGGCCCAGGCCCAGGCCCAGGGCCCAGGCCCAGGCCCAGGCCCAGGCCCAGGCCCAGGCCCAGGCCCAGGCCCAGGCCCAGGCCCAGGCCCAGGCCCAGGCCCAGGCCCAGGCCCAGGCCCAGGCCCAGGCCCAGGCCCAGGCTCAGGCCCAGGCCCAGGCCCAGGCCCAGGCCCAGGCCCAGGCCCAGGCCCAGGCCCAGGCCCAGGCCCAGGCCCAGGCCCAGGCCCAGGCCCAGGCCCAGGCCCAGGCCCAGGCCCAGGCCCAGGCCCAGGCCCAGGCCCAGGCCCAGGCCCAGGCTCAGGCTCAGGGCCCAGGCTCAGGCCCAGGCCCAGGCCCAGGCCCAGGCCCAGGCCCAGGCCCAGGCCCAGGCCCAGGCTCAGGCCCAGGCCCAGGCCCAGGCCCAGGCCCAGGCCCAGGCCCAGGCCCAGGCCCAGGCCCAGGCCCAGGCCCAGGCCCCAGGCTCAGGCCCAGGGCTCAGGCCCAGGCCCAGGCCCAGGCCCAGGCCCAGGCCCAGGCCCAGGCCCAGGGCCCAGGCCCAGGCCCAGGCCCAGGCCCAGGCCCAGGCCCAGGCCCAGGCCCAGGCCCAGGCCCAGGCCCAGGCCCAGGCCCAGGCCCAGGCCCAGGCCCAGGCCCAGGCTCAGGCCCAGGCCCAGGCCCAGGGCCCAGGCTCAGGCCCAGGCCCAGGCCCAGGCCCAGGGCTCCAGCCCAGGCCCAGGCCCAGGCTCAGGGCTTCCAGGCCCAGGCCCAGGCCCAGGCCCAGGCTCAGGCCCAGGCCCAGGCCCAGGCCCAGGCCTGTGGCCTAGGCCCAGGCTCAGCAGGGCCCAGGCCCAGGCCCAGGCCCAGGCCCAGGCCCAGGCCGAGGCCCAGTGGCCCAGGGCCCAGGGCCAGGCTCAGGCTCAGGCTCAGGCCCAGGCCCCTAGGTCAGGCAGGCAGGCTCAGGCTCAGGCCCAGGCCCAGGCCCAGGCCCAGGCCCGTGGCCCAGGGCCCAGGCCCAGGCCCAGGCCCAGGCCCAGGCCCAGGCCCAGGCCCAGGCCCAGGCCCAGGCCCAGGCCCAGGCCCAGGCCCAGGCCCAGGCCCAGGCCCAGGCCCAGGCCCAGGCCCAGGCCCAGGGCCCAGGCCCAGGCCCACCCAGGCCCAGGCCCAGGCCCAGGCCCAGGGCCCAGGCCCAGGCCTTCAGTGGCCCAGGCCCAGGCCCAGGCCCAGGCCCAGGCCCAGGCTCAGGCCCAGGCCCAGGCCCAGGCCCAGGGCCCAGGCCCAGGCCCAGGCCCAGGCTCAGGCCCAGGCCCAGGCCCAGGCCCAGGGCCCAGGCCCAGGCCCAGGCCCAGGCCCAGGCCCAGGCCCAGGCCCAGGCCCAGGCCCAGGCCCAGGCCCAGGCCCAGGCCCAGGCCCAGGCCCAGGCCCAGGCTCAGGCCCAGGCCCAGGCCCAGGGCCCAGGCCCAGGCCCAGGCCCAGGCCCAGGCCCAGGCCCAGGCCCAGGCCCAGGGCCCAGGCTCAGGCCCAGGCCCAGGCCTAGGCCCAGGCCCAGGAACAGGCCCAGGCCCAGGCTCAGGCCCAGGCCCAGGCCCAGGCCCAGGCCCAGGCCCAGGCCCAGGCCCAGGCCCAGGCCCAGGCCCAGGCCCAGGCCCAGGCCCAGGCCCAGGCCCAGGCCCAGGCCCAGGCCCAGGGCCCAGGCCCAGGCCCAGGGCCCAGGCCCAGGCCCAGGGCCCAGGCCCAGGCCCAGGCCCAGGGCCCAGGCCCAGGCCCAGGCCCAGGCCCAGGCCCAGGCCCAGGCCTAGGCCCAGGCCCAGGGCCCAGGCTCAGGCCCAGGCCCAGGCCCAGGCTTCCAGGCCCAGGCCCAGGGCCCAGGCCCAGGCCAGGCTCAGGGCCCAGGCCCAGGCCCAGGCCCAGGCCCAGGCCCAGGCCTAGGCCCAGGCCCAGGCCCAGGCTCAGGCCCAGGCCCAGGCCCAGGCCCAGTACCAGGGCCCAGGGCTCAGGCCCAGGCCCAGGGCCCAGGCCCAGGCTCAGGCCCAGGCCCAGGCCCAGGCCCAGGCCCAGGCCCAGGCCCAGGCCCAGGCCCAGGGCCCAGGCCCAGGGCCCAGGCCCAGGCCCAGGCCCAGGCCCAGGCCCAGGCCCAGGCCCAGGCCCAGGCCCAGGCCCAGGCCCAGGCCCAGGCCCAGGCCCAGGCCCAGGCCCAGGCCCAGGCCCAGGCTCAGGCCCAGGCTTCCAGGGCCCAGGCCCAGGCCCAGGCCCAGGCCCAGGCCCAGGCCCAGGCCCAGGCCCAGGCCCAGGCCCAGGCCCAGGCCCAGGCCCAGGCCCAGGCCCAGGCCCAGGCCCAGGCCCAGGCCCAGGCCCAGGCCCAGGCCCAGGCCCAGGCCCAGGCCCAGGCCCAGGCCCAGGCCCAGGCCCAGGCCCAGGCCCAGGCCCAGGCTCAGGCCCAGGCCCAGGCTCAGGCCCAGGCCCAGGCCCAGGCCCAGGCCCAGGCCCAGGCCCAGGCTCAGGCCCAGGCCCAGGCCCAGGCCCAGGCCCAGGCCCAGGCCCAGGCCCAGGCCCAGGCCCAGGCCCAGGCCCAGGCCCAGGCCCAGGCCCAGGCCCAGGCCCAGGCCCAGGCCCAGGCCCAGGCCCAGGGCCCAGGCCCAGGCCCAGGCCCAGGCCCAGGCCCAGGCCTAGGCCCAGGCCCAGGGCCCAGGCCCAGGGTCCAGGCCCAGGTGGTCAGGCCTAGGCCTAGGGCCCAGCCCAGGGTCAGGCCCAGGCCTAGGCCCAGGCCCAGGCCCAGGCCCAGGCCCAGGCCCAGGCCCAGGCCCAGGCCCAGGCCCAGGCCCAGGCCCAGGCCCAGGCCCAGGCCCAGGCCCAGGCCCAGGCCCAGGCCCAGGCCCAGGCCCAGGCCCAGGCCCAGGCCCAGGCCCAGGCCCAGGCCCAGGCCCAGGCCCAGGCCCAGGCCCAGGCCCAGGCCCAGGCCCAGGCCCAGGCCCAGGCCCAGGCCCAGGCCCAGGCCCAGGCCCAGGCCCAGGCCCAGGCCCAGGCCCAGGCCCAGGCCCAGGCCCAGGCCCAGGCCCAGGCCCAGGCCCAGGCCCAGGCCCAGGCCCAGGCCCAGGCCCAGGCCCAGGCCCAGGCCCAGGCCCAGGCCCAGGCCCAGGCCCAGGCCCAGGCCCAGGCCCAGGCCCAGGCCCAGGCCCAGGCCCAGGCCCAGGCCCAGGCCCAGGCCCAGGCCCAGGCCCAGGCCCAGGCCCAGGCCCAGGCCCAGGCCCAGGCCCAGGCCCAGGCCCAGGCCCAGGCCCAGGCCCAGGCCCAGGCCCAGGCCCAGGCCCAGGCCCAGGCCCAGGCCCAGGCCCAGGCCCAGGCCCAGGCCCAGGCCCAGGCCCAGGCCCAGGCCCAGGCCCAGGCCCAGGCCCAGGCCCAGGCCCAGGCCCAGGCCCAGGCCCAGGCCCAGGCCCAGGCCCAGGCCCAGGCCCAGGCCCAGGCCCAGGCCCAGGCCCAGGCCCAGGCCCAGGCCCAGGCCCAGGCCCAGGCCCAGGCCCAGGCCCAGGCCCAGGCCCAGGCCCAGGCCCAGGCCCAGGCCCAGGCCCAGGCCCAGGCCCAGGCCCAGGCCCAGGCCCAGGGCCCAGGCCCAGGCCCAGGCCCAGGCCCAGGCCCAGGCCCAGGCCCAGGCCCAGGCCCAGGCCCAGGCCCAGGCCCAGGCCCAGGCCCAGGCCCAGGCCCAGGCCCAGGCCCAGGCCCAGGCCCAGGCCCAGGCCCAGGCCCAGGCCCAGGCCCAGGCCCAGGCCCAGGCCCAGGCCCAGGCCCAGGCCCAGGCCCAGGCCCAGGCCCAGGCCCAGGCCCAGGCCCAGGCCCAGGCCCAGGCCCAGGCCCAGGCCCAGGCCCAGGCCCAGGCCCAGGCCCAGGCCCAGGCCCAGGCCCAGGCCCAGGCCCAGGCCCAGGCCCAGGCCCAGGCCCAGGCCCAGGCCCAGGCCCAGGCCCAGGCCCAGGCCCAGGCCCAGGCCCAGGCCCAGGCCCAGGCCCAGGCCCAGGCCCAGGCCCAGGCCCAGGCCCAGGCCCAGGCCCAGGCCCAGGCCCAGGCCCAGGCCCAGGCCCAGGCCCAGGCCCAGGCCCAGGCCCAGGCCCAGGCCCAGGCCCAGGGCCCAGGCCCAGGGCCCAGGCCCAGGCCCAGGCCCAGGCCCAGGCCCAGGCCCAGGCCCAGGCCCAGGCCCAGGCCCAGGCCCAGGCCCAGGCCCAGGCCCAGGCCCAGGCCCAGGCCCAGGCCCAGGCCCAGGCCCAGGCCCAGGCCCAGGCCCAGGCCCAGGCCCAGGCCCAGGCCCAGGCCCAGGCCCAGGCCCAGGCCCAGGCCCAGGCCCAGGCCCAGGCCCAGGCCCAGGCCCAGGCCCAGGCCCAGGCCCAGGCCCAGGCCCAGGCCCAGGCCCAGGCCCAGGCCCAGGCCCAGGCCCAGGCCCAGGCCCAGGCCCAGGCCCAGGCCCAGGCCCAGGCCCAGGCCCAGGCCCAGGCCCAGGCCCAGGCCCAGGCCCAGGCCCAGGCCCAGGCCCAGGCCCAGGCCCAGGCCCAGGCCCAGGCCCAGGCCCAGGCCCAGGCCCAGGCCCAGGCCCAGGCCCAGGCCCAGGCCCAGGCCCAGGCCCAGGCCCAGGCCCAGGCCCAGGCCCAGGCCCAGGCCCAGGCCCAGGCCCAGGCCCAGGCCCAGGCCCAGGCCCAGGCCCAGGCCCAGGCCCAGGCAGGCCAGGCCCAGGCCCAGGCCCAGGCCCAGGCCCAGGCCCAGGCCCAGGCCCAGGCCCAGGCCCAGGCCCAGGCCCAGGCCCAGGCCCAGGCCCAGGCCCAGGCCCAGGCCCAGGCCCAGGCCCAGGCCCAGGCCCAGGCCCAGGCCCAGGCCCAGGCCCAGGCCCAGGCCCAGGCCCAGGCCCAGGCCCAGGCCCAGGCCCAGGCCCAGGCCCAGGCCCAGGCCCAGGCCCAGGCCCAGGCCCAGGCCCAGGCCCAGGCCCAGGCCCAGGCCCAGGCCCAGGCCCAGGCCCAGGCCCAGGCCCAGGCCCAGGCCCAGGCCCAGGCCCAGGCCCAGGCCCAGGCCCAGGCCCAGGCCCAGGCCCAGGCCCAGGCCCAGGCCCAGGCCCAGGGCCCAGGCCCAGGCCCAGGCCCAGGCCCAGGCCCAGGCCCAGGCCCAGGCCCAGGCCCAGGCCCAGGCCCAGGCCCAGGCCCAGGCCCAGGCCCAGGCCCAGGCCCAGGCCCAGGCCCAGGCCCAGGCCCAGGCCCAGGCCCAGGCCCAGGCCCAGGCCCAGGCCCAGGCCCAGGCCCAGGCCCAGGCCCAGGCCCAGGCCCAGGCCCAGGCCCAGGCCCAGGCCCAGGCCCAGGCCCAGGCCCAGGCCCAGGCCCAGGCCCAGGCCCAGGCCCAGGCCCAGGCCCAGGCCCAGGCCCAGGCCCAGGCCCAGGCCCAGGCCCAGGCCCAGGCCCAGGCCCAGGCCCAGGCCCAGGCCCAGGCCCAGGCCCAGGCCCAGGCCCAGGCCCAGGCCCAGGCCCAGGCCCAGGCCCAGGCCCAGGCCCAGGCCCAGGCCCAGGCCCAGGCCCAGGCCCAGGCCCAGGCCCAGGCCCAGGCCCAGGCCCAGGCCCAGGCAGGCCCAGGCCCAGGCCCAGGCCCAGGCCCAGGCCCAGGCAGGCCCAGGCCCAGGCCCAGGCCCAGGCCCAGGCCCAGGCCCAGGCCCAGGCCCAGGCCCAGGCCCAGGCCCAGGCCCAGGCCCAGGCCCAGGCCCAGGCCCAGGCCCAGGCCCAGGCCCAGGCCCAGGCCCAGGCCCAGGCCCAGGCCCAGGCCCAGGCCCAGGCCCAGGCCCAGGCCCAGGCCCAGGCCCAGGCCCAGGCCCAGGCCCAGGCCCAGGCCCAGGCCCAGGCCCAGGCCCAGGCCCAGGCCCAGGCCCAGGCCCAGGCCCAGGCCCAGGCCCAGGCCCAGGCCCAGGCCCAGGCCCAGGCCCAGGCCCAGGCCCAGGCCCAGGCCCAGGCCCAGGCCCAGGCCCAGGCCCAGGCCCAGGCCCAGGCCCAGGCCCAGGCCCAGGCCCAGGCCCAGGCCCAGGCCCAGGCCCAGGCCCAGGCCCAGGCCCAGGCCCAGGCCCAGGCCCAGGCCCAGGCCCAGGCCCAGGCCCAGGCCCAGGCCCAGGCCCAGGCCCAGGCCCAGGCCCAGGCCCAGGCCCAGGCCCAGGCCCAGGCCCAGGCCCAGGCCCAGGCCCAGGCCCAGGCCCAGGCCCAGGCCCAGGCCCAGGCCCAGGCCCAGGCCCAGGCCCAGGCCCAGGCCCAGGCCCAGGCCCAGGCCCAGGCCCAGGCCCAGGCCCAGGCCCAGGCCCAGGCCCAGGCCCAGGCCCAGGCCCAGGCCCAGGCCCAGGCCCAGGCCCAGGCCCAGGCCCAGGCCCAGGCCCAGGCCCAGGCCCAGGCCCAGGCCCAGGCCCAGGCCCAGGCCCAGGCCCAGGCCCAGGCCCAGGCCCAGGCCCAGGCCCAGGGCCCAGGCCCAGGCCCAGGCCCAGGCCCAGGCCCAGGCCCAGGCCCAGGCCCAGGCCCAGGCCCAGGCCCAGGCCCAGGGCCCAGGCCCAGGCCCAGGCCCAGGCCCAGGCCCAGGCCCAGGCCCAGGCCCAGGCCCAGGCCCAGGCCCAGGCCCAGGCCCAGGCCCAGGCCCAGGCCCAGGCCCAGGCCCAGGCCCAGGCCCAGGCCCAGGCCCAGGCCCAGGCCCAGGCCCAGGCCCAGGCCCAGGCCCAGGCCCAGGCCCAGGCCCAGGCCCAGGCCCAGGCCCAGGCCCAGGCCCAGGCCCAGGCCCAGGCCCAGGCCCAGGCCCAGGCCCAGGCCCAGGCCCAGGCCCAGGCCCAGGCCCAGGCCCAGGCCCAGGCCCAGGCCCAGGCCCAGGCCCAGGCCCAGGCCCAGGCCCAGGCCCAGGCCCAGGCCCAGGCCCAGGCCCAGGCCCAGGCCCAGGCCCAGGCCCAGGCCCAGGCCCAGGCCCAGGCCCAGGCCCAGGCCCAGGCCCAGGCCCAGGCCCAGGCCCAGGGCCCAGGCCCAGGCCCAGGCCCAGGCCCAGGCCCAGGCCCAGGCCCAGGCCCAGGCCCAGGCCCAGGCCCAGGCCCAGGCCCAGGCCCAGGCCCAGGCCCAGGCAGGCCCAGGCCCAGGCCCAGGCCCAGGCCCAGGCCCAGGCCCAGGCCCAGGCCCAGGCCCAGGCCCAGGCCCAGGCCCAGGCCCAGGCCCAGGCCCAGGCCCAGGCCCAGGCCCAGGCCCAGGCCCAGGCCCAGGCCCAGGCCCAGGCCCAGGCCCAGGCCCAGGCCCAGGCCCAGGCCCAGGCCCAGGCCCAGGCCCAGGCCCAGGCCCAGGCCCAGGCCCAGGCCCAGGCCCAGGCCCAGGCCCAGGCCCAGGCCCAGGCCCAGGCCCAGGCCCAGGCCCAGGCCCAGGCCCAGGCCCAGGCCCAGGCCCAGGCCCAGGCCCAGGCCCAGGCCCAGGCCCAGGCCCAGGCCCAGGCCCAGGCCCAGGCCCAGGCCCAGGCCCAGGCCCAGGCCCAGGCCCAGGCCCAGGCCCAGGCCCAGGCCCAGGCCCAGGCCCAGGCCCAGGCCCAGGCCCAGGCCCAGGCCCAGGCCCAGGCCCAGGCCCAGGCCCAGGCCCAGGCCCAGGGCCCAGGCCCAGGCCCAGGCCCAGGCCCAGGCCCAGGCCCAGGCCCAGGCCCAGGCCCAGGCCCAGGCCCAGGCCCAGGCCCAGGCCCAGGCCCAGGCCCAGGCCCAGGCCCAGGCCCAGGCCCAGGCCCAGGCCCAGGCCCAGGCCCAGGCCCAGGCCCAGGCCCAGGCCCAGGCCCAGGCCCAGGCCCAGGCCCAGGCCCAGGCCCAGGCCCAGGCCCAGGCAGGCCCAGGCCCAGGCCCAGGCCCAGGCCCAGGCCCAGGCCCAGGCCCAGGCCCAGGCCCAGGCCCAGGCAGGCCCAGGCCCAGGCCCAGGCCCAGGCCCAGGCCCAGGCCCAGGCCCAGGCCCAGGCCCAGGCCCAGGCCCAGGCCCAGGCCCAGGCCCAGGCCCAGGCCCAGGCCCAGGCCCAGGCCCAGGCCCAGGCCCAGGCCCAGGCCCAGGCCCAGGCCCAGGCCCAGGCCCAGGCCCAGGCCCAGGCCCAGGCCCAGGCCCAGGCCCAGGCCCAGGCCCAGGCCCAGGCCCAGGCCCAGGCCCAGGCCCAGGCCCAGGCCCAGGCCCAGGCCCAGGCCCAGGCCCAGGCCCAGGCCCAGGCCCAGGCCCAGGCCCAGGCCCAGGCCCAGGCCCAGGCCCAGGCCCAGGCCCAGGCCCAGGCCCAGGCCCAGGCCCAGGCCCAGGCCCAGGCCCAGGCCCAGGCCCAGGCCCAGGCCCAGGCCCAGGCCCAGGCCCAGGCCCAGGCCCAGGCCCAGGCCCAGGCCCAGGCCCAGGCCCAGGCCCAGGCCCAGGCCCAGGCCCAGGCCCAGGCCCAGGCCCAGGCCCAGGCCCAGGCCCAGGCCCAGGCCCAGGCCCAGGCCCAGGCCCAGGCCCAGGCCCAGGCCCAGGCCCAGGCCCAGGCCCAGGCCCAGGCCCAGGCCCAGGCCCAGGCCCAGGCCCAGGCCCAGGCCCAGGCCCAGGCCCAGGCCCAGGCCCAGGCCCAGGCCCAGGCCCAGGCCCAGGCCCAGGCCCAGGCCCAGGCCCAGGCCCAGGCCCAGGCCCAGGCCCAGGCCCAGGCCCAGGCCCAGGCCCAGGCCCAGGCCCAGGCCCAGGCCCAGGCCCAGGCCCAGGCCCAGGCCCAGGCAGGCCCAGGCCCAGGCCCAGGCCCAGGCCCAGGGCCCAGGCCCAGGCCCAGGCCCAGGCCCAGGCCCAGGCCCAGGCCCAGGCCCAGGCCCAGGCCCAGGCCCAGGGCCCAGGCCCAGGCCCAGGCCCAGGCCCAGGCCCAGGCCCAGGCCCAGGCCCAGGCCCAGGCCCAGGCCCAGGCCCAGGCCCAGGCCCAGGCCCAGGCCCAGGCCCAGGCCCAGGCCCAGGCCCAGGCCCAGGCCCAGGCCCAGGCCCAGGCCCAGGCCCAGGCCCAGGCCCAGGCCCAGGCCCAGGCCCAGGCCCAGGGCCCAGGCCCAGGCCCAGGCCCAGGCCCAGGCCCAGGCCCAGGCCCAGGCCCAGGCCCAGGCCCAGGCCCAGGCCCAGGCCCAGGCCCAGGCCCAGGCCCAGGCCCAGGGCCCAGGCCCAGGCCCAGGCCCAGGCCCAGGCCCAGGCCCAGGCCCAGGCCCAGGCCCAGGCCCAGGCCCAGGCCCAGGCCCAGGCCCAGGCCCAGGCCCAGGCCCAGGCCCAGGCCCAGGCCCAGGCCCAGGCCCAGGCCCAGGCCCAGGCCCAGGCCCAGGCCCAGGCCCAGGCCCAGGCCCAGGCCCAGGCCCAGGCCCAGGCCCAGGCCCAGGCCCAGGCCCAGGCCCAGGCCCAGGCCCAGGCCCAGGCCCAGGCCCAGGCCCAGGCCCAGGCCCAGGCCCAGGCCCAGGCCCAGGCCCAGGCCCAGGCCCAGGCCCAGGCCCAGGCCCAGGCCCAGGCCCAGGCCCAGGCCCAGGCCCAGGCCCAGGCCCAGGCCCAGGCCCAGGCCCAGGCCCAGGCCCAGGCCCAGGCCCAGGCCCAGGCCCAGGCCCAGGCCCAGGCCCAGGCCCAGGCCCAGGCCCAGGCCCAGGCCCAGGCCCAGGCCCAGGCCCAGGCCCAGGCCCAGGCCCAGGGCCCAGGCCCAGGCCCAGGCCCAGGCCCAGGCCCAGGCCCAGGCCCAGGCCCAGGCAGGCCCAGGCCCAGGCCCAGGCCCAGGCCCAGGCCCAGGCCCAGGCCCAGGCCCAGGCCCAGGCCCAGGCCCAGGCCCAGGCCCAGGCCCAGGCCCAGGCCCAGGCCCAGGCAGGCCCAGGCCCAGGCCCAGGCCCAGGCCCAGGCCCAGGCCCAGGCCCAGGCCCAGGCCCCAGGCCCAGGCCCAGGCCCAGGCCCAGGCCCAGGCCCAGGCCCAGGCCCAGGCCCAGGCCCAGGCCCAGGCCCAGGCCCAGGCCCAGGCCCAGGCCCAGGCCCAGGCCCAGGCCCAGGCCCAGGCCCAGGCCCAGGCCCAGGCCCAGGCCCAGGCCCAGGCCCAGGCCCAGGCCCAGGCCCAGGCCCAGGCCCAGGCCCAGGCCCAGGCCCAGGCCCAGGCCCAGGCCCAGGCCCAGGCCCAGGCCCAGGCCCAGGCCCAGGCCCAGGCCCAGGCCCAGGCCCAGGCCCAGGCCCAGGCCCAGGCCCAGGCCCAGGCCCAGGCCCAGGCCCAGGCCCAGGCCCAGGCCCAGGCCCAGGCCCAGGCCCAGGCCCAGGGCCCAGGCCCAGGCCCAGGCCCAGGCCCAGGCCCAGGCCCAGGCCCAGGCCCAGGCCCAGGCCCAGGCCCAGGCCCAGGCCCAGGCCCAGGCCCAGGCCCAGGCCCAGGCCCAGGCCCAGGCCCAGGCCCAGGCCCAGGCCCAGGCCCAGGCCCAGGCCCAGGCCCAGGCCCAGGCCCAGGCCCAGGCCCAGGCCCAGGCCCAGGCCCAGGCCCAGGCCCAGGCCCAGGCCCAGGCCCAGGCCCAGGCCCAGGCCCAGGCCCAGGCCCAGGCCCAGGCCCAGGCCCAGGCCCAGGCCCAGGCCCAGGCCCAGGCCCAGGCCCAGGCCCAGGCCCAGGCCCAGGCCCAGGCCCAGGCCCAGGCCCAGGCCCAGGCCCAGGCCCAGGCCCAGGCCCAGGCCCAGGCCCAGGCCCAGGCCCAGGCCCAGGCCCAGGCCCAGGCCCAG
>CM029466.1:2500-5000 GCA_017140185.1 Eucalyptus polyanthemos subsp. polyanthemos
CCTAAACCCTAAACCCTAAACCCTAAACCCTAAACCCTAAACCCTAAACCCTAAACCCTAAACCCTAAACCCTAAACCCTAAACCCTAAACCCTAAACCCTAAACCCTAAACCCTAAACCCTAAACCCTAAACCCTAAACCCTAAACCCTAAACCCTAAACCCTAAACCCTAAACCCTAAACCCTAAACCCTAAACCCTAAACCCTAAACCCTAAACCCTAAACCCTAAACCCTAAACCCTAAACCCTAAACCCTAAACCCTAAACCCTAAACCCTAAACCCTAAACCCTAAACCCTAAACCCTAAACCCTAAACCCTAAACCCTAAACCCTAAACCCTAAACCCTAAACCCTAAACCCTAAACCCTAAACCCTAAACCCTAAACCCTAAACCCTAAACCCTAAACCCTAAACCCTAAACCCTAAACCCTAAACCCTAAACCCTAAACCCTAAACCCTAAACCCTAAACCCTAAACCCTAAACCCTAAACCCTAAACCCTAAACCCTAAACCCTAAACCCTAAACCCTAAACCCTAAACCCTAAACCCTAAACCCTAAACCCTAAACCCTAAACCCTAAACCCTAAACCCTAAACCCTAAACCCTAAACCCTAAACCCTAAACCCTAAACCCTAAACCCTAAACCCTAAACCCTAAACCCTAAACCCTAAACCCTAAACCCTAAACCCTAAACCCTAAACCCTAAACCCTAAACCCTAAACCCTAAACCCTAAACCCTAAACCCTAAACCCTAAACCCTAAACCCTAAACCCTAAACCCTAAACCCTAAACCCTAAACCCTAAACCCTAAACCCTAAACCCTAAACCCTAAACCCTAAACCCTAAACCCTAAACCCTAAACCCTAAACCCTAAACCCTAAACCCTAAACCCTAAACCCTAAACCCTAAACCCTAAACCCTAAACCCTAAACCCTAAACCCTAAACCCTAAACCCTAAACCCTAAACCCTAAACCCTAAACCCTAAACCCTAAACCCTAAACCCTAAACCCTAAAACCCTAAACCCTAAACCCTAAACCCTAAACCCTAAACCCTAAACCCTAAACCCTAAACCCTAAACCCTAAACCCTAAACCCTAAACCCTAAACCCTAAACCCTAAACCCTAAACCCTAAACCCTAAACCCTAAACCCTAAACCCTAAACCCTAAACCCTAAACCCTAAACCCTAAACCCTAAACCCTAAACCCTAAACCCTAAACCCTAAACCCTAAACCCTAAACCCTAAACCCTAAACCCTAAACCCTAAACCCTAAACCCTAAACCCTAAACCCTAAACCCTAAACCCTAAACCCTAAACCCTAAACCCTAAACCCTAAACCCTAAACCCTAAACCCTAAACCCTAAACCCTAAACCCTAAACCCTAAACCCTAAACCCTAAACCCTAAACCCTAAACCCTAAACCCTAAACCCTAAACCCTAAACCCTAAACCCTAAACCCTAAACCCTAAACCCTAAACCCTAAACCCTAAACCCTAAACCCTAAACCCTAAACCCTAAACCCTAAAACCCTAAACCCTAAACCCTAAACCCTAAACCCTAAACCCTAAACCCTAAACCCTAAACCCTAAACCCTAAACCCTAAACCCTAAACCCTAAACCCTAAACCCTAAACCCTAAACCCTAAACCCTAAACCCTAAACCCTAAACCCTAAACCCTAAACCCTAAACCCTAAACCCTAAACCCTAAACCCTAAACCCTAAACCCTAAACCCTAAACCCTAAACCCTAAACCCTAAACCCTAAACCCTAAACCCTAAACCCTAAACCCTAAACCCTAAACCCTAAACCCTAAACCCTAAACCCTAAACCCTAAACCCTAAACCCTAAACCCTAAACCCTAAACCCTAAACCCTAAACCCTAAACCCTAAACCCTAAACCCTAAACCCTAAACCCTAAACCCTAAACCCTAAACCCTAAACCCTAAACCCTAAACCCTAAACCCTAAACCCTAAACCCTAAACCCTAAACCCTAAACCCTAAACCCTAAACCCTAAACCCTAAACCCTAAACCCTAAACCCTAAACCCTAAACCCTAAACCCTAAACCCTAAACCCTAAACCCTAAAACCCTAAACCCTAAACCCTAAACCCTAAACCCTAAACCCTAAACCCTAAACCCTAAACCCTAAACCCTAAACCCTAAACCCTAAACCCTAAACCCTAAACCCTAAACCCTAAACCCTAAACCCTAAACCCTAAACCCTAAACCCTAAACCCTAAACCCTAAACCCTAAACCCTAAACCCTAAACCCTAAACCCTAAACCCTAAACCCTAAACCCTAAACCCTAAACCCTAAACCCTAAACCCTAAACCCTAAACCCTAAACCCTAAACCCTAAACCCTAAACCCTAAACCCTAAACCCTAAACCCTAAACCCTAAACCCTAAACCCTAAACCCTAAACCCTAAACCCTAAACCCTAAACCCTAAACCCTAAACCCTAAACCCTAAACCCTAAACCCTAAACCCTAAACCCTAA
>CM029466.1:15000-40530 GCA_017140185.1 Eucalyptus polyanthemos subsp. polyanthemos
GATAGAAATTCCAGCATCAACGCCCGAAGAATAGAGGCGTTACCGCATCTTTAATGTGCCCGGGCCCAAAAAGAACGCGCGTGCATATTCCCGCAGAAAATGGTGCCACTTTTTCGTCCCTTTGATTTTGGTCACAATTGATCATCGTAGGCATTCCTCTAGACATAGCAAATACAGTAGATAGAAATTCCAGCATCAACGCCCGAAGAATAGAGGCGTTACCGCATCTTTAAAGTGCCCGGGCCCAAAAAGAACGCGTGCATATTCCCGCAGAAAATGATGCCACTTTTTCGTCCCTTTGATTTTGGTCGCAATTCTTCAGCGTAGGCATTCCTCTAGACATAGCAAATACAGTAGATAGAAATTCCACCATCAACGCCCGAAGAATAGAGGCGTTACCGCATCTTTAATGTGCCCGGGCCCAAAATGAACGCGTGCATATTCCCGCAGAAAATGGTGCCACTTTTTCGTCCCTTTGATTTTGGTCGCAATTCTTCAGCGTAGGCATTCCTCTAGACATAGCAAATACAATAGATAGAAATTCCAGCATCAACGCCCGAAGAATAGAAGCGTTACCGCATCTTTAATGTGCCCGGGCCCAAAAAGAACGCGCGTGCATATTCCCGCAGAAAATGGTTCCACTTTTTCGTCCCTTTGATTTTGGTCGCAATTCTTCAGCGTAGGCATTCCTCTAGACATAGAAAATACAGTAGATAGAAATTCCACCATCAACGCCCGAAGAATAGAGGCGTTACCGCATCTTTAATGTGCCCGGGCCCAAAAAGAACGCGTGTGCATATTCCCGCAGAAAATGGAGCCACTTTTTCGTCCCTTTGATTTTGGTCGCAATTCTTCGGCGTAGGCATTCCTCTAGACATAGCAAATACAGTAGATAGAAATTCCAGCATCAACGCCCGAAGAATAGAGGCGTTACCGCATCTTTAATGTGCCCGAGCCCAAAATGAGCGCGTGCATATTCCCGCAGAAAATGGTGCCACTTTTTCGTCCCTTTGATTTTGGTCCCAATTGATATTCGTAGGCATTCCTCTAGACATAGCAAATACAGTAGATAGAAATTCTAGCATCAACGCCCGAAGAATAGTAGCGTTACCGCATCTTTAATGTGCCCGGGACCAAAATGAGCGCGTGCATATTCCCGCAGAAAATGGTGCCACTTTTTCGTCCCTTTGATTTTGCTCGCAATTCTTCACCGTAGGCATTCCTCTAGACATAGCAAATATAGTAGATAGAAATTCCAGCATCAACGCCCGAAGAATAGAGACGTTACCGCATCTTTAATGTGCCCGGGCCCAAAATGAACGCGCGTGCATATTCCCGCAGAAAATGGTGCCACTTTTCGTCCCTTTGATTTTGGTCTCAATTCTTCATCGTAGGCATTCCTCTAGAAATAGCAAATACAGTAGATAGAAATTCCAGCATCAACGCCCGAAGAATAGAGGCGTTACCGCATCTTTAATGTGCCCGAGCCCAAAATGAGCGCGCGTGCATATTCCTACGAAAAAATGGTGCCACTTTTTCGTCCCTTTGATTTTGGTCCCAATTGATATTCGTAGGCATTCCTCTAGACATAGCAAATACAGTAGATAGAAATTCTAGCATCAACGCCCGAAGAATAGTAGCGTTACCGCATCTTTAATGTGCCCGGGACCAAAATGAGCGCGTGTGCATATTCCCGCAGAAAATGGTGCCACTTTTTCGTCCCTTTGATTTTGCTCGCAATTCTTCACCGTAGGCATTCCTCTAGACATAGCAAATATAGTAGATAGAAATTCCGGCATCAACGCCCGAAGAATAGAGGCGTTACCGCATCTTTAATGTGCCCGGGCCCAAAATGAACGCGCGTGCATATTCCTCGCAGAAAATGGTGCCACTTTTTCGTCCCTTTGATTTTGGTCTCAATTCTTCATCGTAGGCATTCCTCTAGAAATAGCAAATACAGTAGATAGAAATTCCAGCATCAACGCCTGAAGAATAGAGGCGTTACCGCATCTTTAATGTGCCCGGCCCAAAATGAGCGCGCGTGCATATTCCTGCAGAAAATGGTGCCACTTTTCGTCCCTTTGATTTTGCTCGCAATTCTTCAGCGTAGGCATTCCTCTAGACATAGCAAATATAGTAGATAGAAATTCAACCATCAACGCCCGAAGAATAGAGGCGTTACCGCATCCGTGCCATCATTTTGGACATCCCAGCACCCTCAAAGCCTCCTAAAACAAGAACACGAAGACTCCACAGAGAAAATTCCCCGTTTTTCCTTAGAAAATTCCATTTCCGGCCAATTTTTTGGCTGAAAAACACGAGTGTTGGAAATCTGAAGAGATACATGGCTTCCAAAGGCATTAGATCAATCCGTGCCATCATTTTGGACATCCCAGCACCCTCAAAGCCTCCTAAAACAAGAACACGAAGACTCCACAGAGAAAATTCCATTTCCGGCAATTTTTTGGCTGAAAAAACACGAGTGTTGGAAATCTGAAGAGATACATGGCTTCCAAAGGCATTAGATCAATCCGTGCCATCATTTTGGACATCCCAGCACCCTCAAAGCCTCCTAAAACAAGAACACGAAGACTCCACAGAGAAAATTCCCCGTTTTTCCTTAGAAAATTCCATTTCCAGCAATTTTTTGGCTGAAAAAACACGAGTGTTGGAAATCTGAAGAGATACATGGCTTCCAAAGGCATTAGATCAATCCGTGCCATCATTTTGGACATCCCAACCACCTCAAAGCCTCCTAAAACAAGAACACGAAGACTCCACAGAGAAAATTCCCCGTTTTTCCTTAGAAAATTCCATTTCCGGCCAATTTTTTGGCTGAAAAACACGAGTGTTGGAAATCTGAAGAGATACATGGCTTCCAAAGGCATTAGATCAATCCGTGCCATCATTTTGGACATCCCAGCACCCTCAAAGCCTCCTAAAACAAGAACACGAAGACTCCACAGAGAAAAATTCCCCGTTTTTCCTTAGAAAATTCCATTTCCGGCCAATTTTTTGGCTGAAAAAACACGACGTGTTGGAAATCTGAAGAGATACATGGCTTCCAAAGGCATTAGATCAATCCGTGCCATCATTTTGGACATCCCAACACCCTCAAAGCCTCCTAAAACAAGAACACGAAGACTCCACAGAGAAAATTCCCCGTTTTTCCTTAGAAAATTCCATTTCCAGCAATTTTTTGGCTGAAAAAACACGAGTGTTGGAAATCTGAAGAGATACATGGCTTCCAAAGGCATTAGATCAATCCGTGCCATCATTTTGGACATCCCAGCACCCTCAAAGCCTCTAAAACAAGAACACGAAGACTCCACAGAGAAAATTCCCCGTTTTTCCTTAGAAAATTCCATTTCCGGCCAATTTTTTGGCTGAAAAACACGAGTGTTGGAAATCTGAAGACATAAATGGCTTCCAAAGGCATTAGATCAATCCGTGCCATCATTTTGGACATCCCATAACCCTCAAAGCCTCCTAAAACAAGAACACGAAGACTCCACAGAGAAAATTCCCCGTTTTTCCTTAGAAAATTCCATTTCCGGCCAATTTTTGGCTGAAAAGACACGAGTGTTGGAAATCTGAAGAGATACATGGCTTCCAAAGGCATTAGATCAATCCGTGCCATCATTTTGGACATCCCAGCACCCTCAAAGCCTCCTAAAACAAGAACACGAAGACTCCACAGAGAAAATTCCCCGTTTTTCCTTAGAAAATTCCATTTCCGGCCATTTTTTGGCTAAAAAAACACGAGTGTTGGAAATCTGATGAGATACATGGCTTCCAAAGGCATTAGATCAATCCGTGCCATCATTTTGGACATCCCAGCACCCTGAAAGCTCGCTAAAACAAGAACACGACGACTCCACAGAGAAAATTCCCCGTTGTTCCTTAGAAAATTCTATCTCCGGCCATTTTTTGGCTTAAAAAACAAGAGTGTTTGAAATCTGATCAGATACATGGTTCCAAAGGCATTAGATCAATCCGTGCCATCATTTTGGACACCTCAGCACCCTGAAAGCCCGCTAAAACAAGAACACGAAGACTCCACATAGAAAATTCCCCGTTTTTCCATAGAAAATTCCATTTCCGGCCATTTTTTGGCTGAAAAGACACGAGTGTTGGAAATCTGAAGAGATACATGGCTTCCAAAGGCATTAGATCAATCCGTGCCATCATTTTGGACATCCCAGCACCCTCAAAGCCTCCTAAAACAAGAACACGAAGACTCCACAGAGAAAATTCCCCGTTTTTCCTTAGAAAATTCCATTTCCGGCCAATTTTTTGGCTGAAAAACACGAGTGTTGGAAATCTGAAGAGATACATGGCTTCCAAAGGCATTAGATCAATCCGTGCCATCATTTTGGACATCCCAACCCTCAAAGCCTCCTAAAACAAGAACACGAAGACTCCACAGAGAAAATTCCCCGTTTTTCCTTAGAAAATTCCATTTCCAGCAATTTTTTGGCTGAAAAAACACGAGTGTTGGAAATCTGAAGAGATACATGGCTTCCAAAGGCATTAGATCAATCCGTGCCATCATTTTGGACATCCCAAAACCCTCAAAGCCTCCTAAAACAAGAACACGAAGACTCCACAGAGAAAATTCCCCGTTTTTCCTTAGAAAATTCCATTTCCGGCCAATTTTTGGCTGAAAAGACACGAGTGTTGGAAATCTGAAGAGATACATGGCTTCCAAAGGCATTAGATCAATCCGTGCCATCATTTTGGACATCCCAGCACCCTCAAAGCCTCCTAAAACAAGAACACGAAGACTCCACAGAGAAAATTCCCCGTTTTTCCTTAGAAAATTCCATTTCCGGCCAATTTTTTGGCTGAAAAACACGAGTGTTGGAAATCTGAAGAGATACATGGCTTCCAAAGGCATTAGATCAATCCGTGCCATCATTTTGGACATCCCAACACCCTCAAAGCCTCCTAAAACAAGAACACGAAGACTCCACAGAGAAAATTCCCCGTTTTTCCTTAGAAAATTCCATTTCCGGCCAATTTTTGGCTGAAAAACACGAGTGTTGGAAATCTGAAGAGATACATGGCTTCCAAAGGCATTAGATCAATCCGTGCCATCATTTTGGACATCCCAGCACCCTCAAAGCCTCCTAAAACAAGAACACGAAGACTCCACAGAGAAAATTCCCCGTTTTTCCTTAGAAAATTCCATTTCCGGCCAATTTTTTGGCTGAAAAACACGAGTGTTGGAAATCTGAAGAGATACATGGCTTCCAAAGGCATTAGATCAATCCGTGCCATCATTTTGGACATCCCAGCACCCCTCAAAGCCTCCTAAAACAAGAACACGAAGACTCCACAGAGAAAATTCCCCGTTTTTCCTTAGAAAATTCCATTTCCGGCCAATTTTTGGCTGAAAAACACGAGTGTTGGAAATCTGAAGAGATACATGGCTTCCAAAGGCATTAGATCAATCCGTGCCATCATTTTGGACATCCCAGCACCCTCAAAGCCTCCTAAAACAAGAACACGAAGACTCCACAGAGAAAATTCCCCGTTTTTCCTTAGAAAATTCCATTTCCAGCAATTTTTTGGCTGAAAAAACACGAGTGTTGGAAATCTGAAGAGATACATGGCTTCCAAAGGCATTAGATCAATCCGTGCCATCATTTTGGACATCCCAACACCAAAAGCCTCCTAAAACAAGAACACGAAGACTCCACAGAGAAAATTCCCCGTTTTTCCTTAGAAAATTCCATTTCCGGCCATTTTTTGGCTGAAAAGACACGAGTGTTGGAAATCTGAAGAGATACATGGCTTCCAAAGGCATTAGATCAATCCGTGCCATCATTTTGGACATCCCAGCACCCTCAAAGCCTCCTAAAACAAGAACACGAAGACTCCACAGAGAAAATTCCCCGTTTTTCCTTAGAAAATTCCATTTCCGGCCAATTTTTTGGCTGAAAAAACACGAGTGTTGGAAATCTGAAGAGATACATGGCTTCCAAAGGCATTAGATCAATCCGTGCCATCATTTTGGACATCCCAGCACCCTCAAAGCCTCCTAAAACAAGAACACGAAGACTCCACAGAGAAAATTCCCCGTTTTTCCTTAGAAAATTCCATTTCCGGCCAATTTTTTGGCTGAAAAACACGAGTGTTGGAAATCTGAAGAGATACATGGCTTCCAAAGGCATTAGATCAATCCGTGCCATCATTTTGGACATCCCAGCCCCTCAAAGCCTGCTAAAACAAGAACACGAAGTCTCCACAGAGAAAATTCCCCGTTTTTCCTTAGAAAATTCCATTTCCAGCAATTTTTTGGCTGAAAAAACACGAGTGTTGGAAATCTGAAGAGATACATGGCTTCCAAAGGCATTAGATCAATCCGTGCCATCATTTTGGACATCCCAACACCCTCAAAGCCTCCTAAAACAAGAACACGAAGACTCCACAGAGAAAATTCCCCGTTTTTCCTTAGAAAATTCCATTTCCGGCCAATTTTTTGGCTGAAAAACACGAGTGTTGGAAATCTGAAGAGATACATGGCTTCCAAAGGCATTAGATCAATCCGTGCCATCATTTTGGACATCCCAGCACCCTCAAAGCCTCTAAAACAAGAACACGAAGACTCCACAGAGAAAAATTCCCCGTTTTTCCTTAGAAAATTCCATTTCCGGCCAATTTTTTGGCTGAAAAAACACGAGTGTTGGAAATCTGAAGAGATACATGGCTTCCAAAGGCATTAGATCAATCCGTGCCATCATTTTGGACATCCCAGCACCCTCAAAGCCTCCTAAAACAAGAACACGAAGACTCCACAGAGAAAATTCCCCGTTTTTCCTTAGAAAATTCCATTTCCGGCCAATTTTTTGCTGAAAATACACGAGTGTTGGAAATCTGAAGACATAAATGGCTTCCAAAGGCATTAGATCAATCCGTGCTATCATTTTGGACATCCCAAATCCGTGCCATCATTTTGCACCCTCAAAGCCTCCTAAAACAAGAACACACGACTCCACAGAAAAATTCCCCGTTTTTCCTTAGAAAATTCCATTTCCGGCCAATTTTTTGGCTGAAAAACACGAGTGTTGGAAATCTGAAGAGATACATGGCTTCCAAAGGCATTAGATCAATCCGTGCCATCATTTTGGACATCCCAACACCCTCAAAGCCTCCTAAAACAAGAACACGAAGACTCCACAGAGAAAATTCCCCGTTTTTCCTTAGAAAATTCCATTTCCAGCAATTTTTTGGCTGAAAAAACACGAGTGTTGGAAATCTGAAGAGATACATGGCTTCCAAAGGCATTAGATCAATCCGTGCCATCATTTTGGACATCCCAACACCCTCAAAGCCTCCTAAAACAAGAACACGAAGACTCCACAGAGAAAATTCCCCGTTTTTCCTTAGAAAATTCCATTTCCGGCCAATTTTTGGCTGAAAAACACGAGTGTTGGAAATCTGAAGAGATACATGGCTTCCAAAGGCATTAGATCAATCCGTGCCACATTTTGGACATCCCAGCACCCTCAAAGCCTCCTAAAACAAGAACACGAAGACTCCACAGAGAAAATTCCCCGTTTTTCCTTAGAAAATTCCATTTCCGGCCAATTTTTGGCTGAAAAGACACGAGTGTTGGAAATCAGAAGAGATACATGGCTTCCAAAGGCATTAGATCAATCCGTGCTATCATTTTGGACATCCCAGAACCCTCAAAGCCTCCTAAAACAAGAACACGAAGACTCCACAGAGAAAAATTCCCCGTTTTTCCTTAGAAAATTCCATTTCCGGCCAATTTTTTGGCTGAAAAACACGAGTGTTGGAAATCTGAAGAGATACATGGCTTCCAAAGGCATTAGATCAATCCGTGCCATCATTTTGGACATCCCAACACCCTCAAAGCCTCCTAAAACAAGAACACGAAGACTCCACAGAGAAAATTCCCCGTTTTTCCTTAGAAAATTCCATTTCCGGCCAATTTTTTGGCTGAAAAACACGAGTGTTGGAAATCAAGAGATATACATGGCTTCCAAAGGCATTAGATCAATCCGTGCCATCATTTTGGACATCCCAACACCTCAAAGCCTCCTAAAACAAGAACACGAAGACTCCACAGAGAAAATTCCCCGTTTTTCCTTAGAAAATTCCATTTCCGGCCAATTTTTGGCTGAAAAGACACGAGTGTTGGAAATCTGAAGAGATACATGGCTTCCAAAGGCATTAGATCAATCCGTGCCATCATTTTGGACATCCCAGCACCCTCAAAGCCTCCTAAAACAAGAACACGAAGACTCCACAGAGAAAATTCCCCGTTTTTCCTTAGAAAATTCCATTTCCGGCCAATTTTTTGCTGAAAATACACGAGTGTTGGAAATCTGAAGACATACATGGCTTCCAAAGGCATTAGATCAATCCGTGCCATCATTTTGGACATCCCAGCACCCTCAAAGCCTCCTAAAACAAGAACACGAAGACTCCACAGAGAAAATTCCCCGTTTTTCCTTAGAAAATTCCATTTCCGGCCAATTTTTGGCTGAAAAGACACGAGTGTTGGAAATCTGAAGAGATACATGGCTTCCAAAGGCATTAGATCAATCCGTGCCATCATTTTGGACATCCCAGCACCCTGAAAGCCTGCTAAAACAAGAACACCAAGACTCCAAAGAGAAAATTCCCCGTTTTTCCTTAGAAAAATCCATTTCCGGCCAGTTTTTGTCTGAAAAAAAACGAGTGTTGGAAATCTGAAGAGATACATGGCTTCCAAAGGCATTAGATCAATCCGTGCCATCATTTTGGACATCCCATCACCCTCAAAGCCTCCTAAAACAAGAACACGAAGACTCCACAGAGAAAATTCCCCGTTTTTCCTTAGAAAATTCCATTTCCGGCCAATTTTTGGCTGAAAAGACACGAGTGTTGGAAATCTGAAGAGATACATGGCTTCCAAAGGCATTAGATCAATCCGTGCCATCATTTTGGACATCCCAGCACCCCTCAAAACCTCTAAAACAAGAACACGAAGACTCCACAGAGAAAATTCCCCGTTTTTCCTTAGAAAATTCCATTTCCGGCAATTTTTTGGCTGAAAAAACACGAGTGTTGGAAATCTGAAGAGATACATGGCTTCCAAAGGCATTAGATCAATCCGTGCCATCATTTTGGACATCCCAACACCCTCAAAGCCTCCTAAAACAAGAACACGAAGACTCCACAGAGAAAATTCCCCGTTTTTCCTTAGAAAATTCCATTTCCGGCCATTTTTTGGCTGAAAAACACGAGTGTTGGAAATCTGAAGAGATACATGGCTTCCAAAGGCATTAGATCAATCCGTGCCATCATTTTGGACATCCCAGCACCCTCAAAGCCTCCTAAAACAAGAACACGAAGACTCCACAGAGAAAATTCCCCGTTTTTCCTTAGAAAATTCCATTTCCGGCCAATTTTTTGGCTGAAAAACACGAGTGTTGGAAATCTGAAGAGATACATGGCTTCCAAAGGCATTAGATCAATCCGTGCCATCATTTTGGACATCCCAAACCCTCAAAAGCCTCCTAAAACAAGAACACGAAGACTCCACAGAGAAAATTCCCCGTTTTTCCTTAGAAAATTCCATTTCCGGCCAATTTTTTGGCTGAAAAACACGAGTGTTGGAAATCTGAAGAGATACATGGCTTCCAAAGGCATTAGATCAATCCGTGCCATCATTTTGGACATCCCAGCACCCTCAAAGCCTCCTAAAACAAGAACACGAAGACTCCACAGAGAAAATTCCCCGTTTTTCCTTAGAAAATTCCATTTCCGGCCAATTTTTGGCTGAAAAACACGAGTGTTGGAAATCTGAAGAGATACATGGCTTCCAAAGGCATTAGATCAATCCGTGCCATCATTTTGGACATCCCAGCAACCTCAAACCCTCCAAAAACAAGAACACGAAGAGGCCACAGAGAAAATTCCTCGTTTTTCCTTAGAAAATTCCATTTCCGGCCATTTTTTTGTTCAAAAAACACGAGTGTTGGAGATCTGAAGAGATACATGGCTTCCAAAGGCATTAGATCAATCCGTGCCACCATTTTGGACATCCCAGCACCCTCAAAGCCTCCTAAAACAAGAACACGAAGACTCCACAGAGAAAATTCCCCGTTTTTCCTTAGAAAATTCCATTTCCGGCCAATTTTTGGCTGAAAAGACACGAGTGTTGGAAATCTGAAGAGATACATGGCTTCCAAAGGCATTAGATCAATCCGTGCCATCATTTTGGACATCCCAGCACCCTCAAAGCGCGCTAAAACAAGAACACGAAGACTCCACAGAGAAAATTCCCCGTTTTTCCTTAGAAAATTCCATTTCCGGCAATTTTTTGGCTGAAAAAACACGAGTGTTGGAAATCTGAAGAGATACATGGCTTCCAAAGGCATTAGATCAATCCGTGCCATCATTTTGGACATCCCAACACCCTCAAAGCCTCCTAAAACAAGAACACGAAGACTCCACAGAGAAAAAAATCCCGTTTTTCCTTAGAAAATTCCATTTCCGGCCAATTTTTTGGCTGAAAAACACGAGTGTTGGAAATCTGAAGAGATACATGGCTTCCAAAGGCATTAGATCAATCCGTGCCATCATTTTGGACATCCCATCACCCTGAAAGCCTCCTAAAACAAGAACACGAAGACTCCACAGAGAAAATTCCCCGTTTTTCCTTAGAAAATTCCATTTCCAGCAATTTTTTGGCTGAAAAAACACGAGTGTTGGAAATCTGAAGAGATACATGGCTTCCAAAGGCATTAGATCAATCCGTGCCATCATTTTGGACATCCCAGCACCCTCAAAGCCTCCTAAAACAAGAACACGAAGACTCCACAGAGAAAATTCCCCGTTTTTCCTTAGAAAATTCCATTTCCAGCAATTTTTTGGCTGAAAAAACACGAGTGTTGGAAATCTGAAGAGATACATGGCTTCCAAAGGCATTAGATCAATCCGTGCCATCATTTTGGACATCCCATCACCCTCTCAAAGCCTCCTAAAACAAGAACACGAAGACTCCACAGAGAAAATTCCCCGTTTTTCCTTAGAAAATTCCATTTCCGGCCAATTTTTTGGCTGAAAAACACGAGTGTTGGAAATCTGAAGAGATACATGGCTTCCAAAGGCATTAGATCAATCCGTGCCATCATTTTGGACATCCCAACACCCTCAAAGCCTCCTAAAACAAGAACACGAAGACTCCACAGAGAAAATTCCCCGTTTTTCCTTAGAAAATTCCATTTCCAGCAATTTTTTGGCTGAAAAAACACGAGTGTTGGAAATCTGAAGAGATACATGGCTTCCAAAGGCATTAGATCAATCCGTGCCATCATTTTGGACATCCCAGCACCCTCAAAGCCTCCTAAAACAAGAACACGAAGACTCCACAGAGAAAATTCCCCGTTTTTCCTTAGAAAATTCCATTTCCGGCCAATTTTTTGGCTGAAAAACACGAGTGTTGGAAATCTGAAGAGATACATGGCTTCCAAAGGCATTAGATCAATCCGTGCCATCATTTTGGACATCCCAACACCCTGAAAGCCTCCTAAAACAAGAACACGAAGACTCCACAGAGAAAAATTCCCCGTTTTTCCTTAGAAAATTCCATTTCCGGCCAATTTTTTGGCTGAAAAACACGAGTGTTGGAAATCTGAAGAGATACATGGCTTCCAAAGGCATTAGATCAATCCGTGCCATCATTTTGGACATCCCAGCACCCTCAAAGCCTCCTAAAACAAGAACACGAAGACTCCACAGAGAAAATTCCCCGTTTTTCCTTAGAAAATTCCATTTCCGGCCAATTTTTGGCTGAAAAGACACGAGTGTTGGAAATCTGAAGAGATACATGGCTTCCAAAGGCATTAGATCAATCCGTGCCATCATTTTGGACATCCCAGCACCCTCAAAGCCTCCTAAAACAAGAACACGAAGACTCCACAGAGAAAATTCCCCGTTTTTCCTTAGAAAATTCCATTTCCGGCTATTTTTTGGCTGAAAAGACACGAGTGTTGGAAATCTGAAGAGATACATGGCTTCCAAAGGCATTAGATCAATCCGTGCCATCATTTTGGACATCCCAACCCTCAAAGCCTCCTAAAACAAGAACACGAAGACTCCACAGAGAAAATTCCCCGTTTTTCCTTAGAAAATTCCATTTCCGGCCAATTTTTTGGCTGAAAAACACGAGTGTTGGAAATCTGAAGAGATACATGGCTTCCAAAGGCATTAGATCAATCCGTGCCATCATTTTGGACATCCCAACACCCCATCAAAGCCTCCTAAAACAAGAACACGAAGACTCCACAGAGAAAAATCCCCGTTTTTCCTTAGAAAATTCCATTTCCGGCCAATTTTTTGGCTGAAAAACACGAGTGTTGGAAATCTGAAGAGATACATGGCTTCCAAAGGCATTAGATCAATCCGTGCCATCATTTTGGACATCCCAACACCCTCAAAGCCTCCTAAAACAAGAACACGAAGACTCCACAGAGAAAAAAATCCCGTTTTTCCTTAGAAAATTCCATTTCCGGCCAATTTTTTGGCTGAAAAACACGAGTGTTGGAAATCTGAAGAGATACATGGCTTCCAAAGGCATTAGATCAATCCGTGCCATCATTTTGGACATCCCAACACCCTCAAAGCCTCCTAAAACAAGAACACGAAGACTCCACAGAGAAAAATTCCCCGTTTTTCCTTAGAAAATTCCATTTCCGGCCAATTTTTTGGCTGAAAAACACGAGTGTTGGAAATCTGAAGAGATACATGGCTTCCAAAGGCATTAGATCAATCCGTGCCATCATTTTGGACATCCCAGCACCCTCAAAGCCTCTAAAACAAGAACACGAAGACTCCACAGAGAAAAAATTCCCCGTTTTTCCTTAGAAAATTCCATTTCCGGCCAATTTTTGGCTGAAAAGACACGAGTGTTGGAAATCTGAAGAGATACATGGCTTCCAAAGGCATTAGATCAATCCGTGCCATCATTTTGGACATCCCAGCACTCTCAAAGCCTCCTAAAACAAGAACACGAAGACTCCACAGAGAAAATTCCCCGTTTTTCCTTAGAAAATTCCATTTCCGGCCAATTTTTTGGCTGAAAAACACGAGTGTTGGAAATCTGAAGAGATACATGGCTTCCAAAGGCATTAGATCAATCCGTGCCATCATTTTGGACATCCCAACACCCTCAAAGCCTCCTAAAACAAGAACACGAAGACTCCACAGAGAAAAATTCCCCGTTTTTCCTTAGAAAATTCCATTTCCGGCCATTTTTTTGCTGAAAAACACGAGTGTTGGAAATCTGAAGAGATACATGGCTTCCAAAGGCATTGGATCAATCCGTGCCACCATTTTGATCATCCCAACACCCTCAAAGCCTCCTAAAACAAGAACACGAAGACTCCACAGAGAAAATTCCCCGTTTTTCCTTAGAAAATTCCATTTCCGGCCATTTTTTGGCTGAAAAAACACGAGTGTTGGAAATCTGAAGAGATACATGGCTTCCAAAGGCATTAGATCAATCCGTGCCATCATTTTGGACATCCCATCACCCTCAAAGCCTCCTAAAACAAGAACACGAAGACTCCACAGAGAAAATTCCCCGTTTTTCCTTAGAAAATTCCATTTCCGGCCAATTTTTGGCTGAAAAGACACGAGTGTTGGAAATCTGAAGAGATACATGGCTTCCAAAGGCATTAGATCAATCCGTGCCATCATTTTGGACATCCCAGCACCCTCAAAGCCTCCTAAAACAAGAACACGAAGACTCCACAGAGAAAATTCCCCGTTTTTCCTTAGAAAATTCCATTTCCGGCAATTTTTTGGCTGAAAAAACACGAGTGTTGGAAATCTGAAGAGATACATGGCTTCCAAAGGCATTAGATCAATCCGTGCCATCATTTTGGACATCCCAACACCCTCAAAGCCTCCTAAAACAAGAACACGAAGACTCCACAGAAAAATTCCCCGTTTTTCCTTAGAAAATTCCATTTCCGGCCAATTTTTGCTGAAAAACACGAGTGTTGGAAATCTGAAGAGATACATGGCTTCCAAAGGCATTAGATCAATCCGTGCCATCATTTTGGACATCCCAGCACCCTCAAAGCCTCCTAAAACAAGAACACGAAGACTCCACAGAGAAAATTCCCCGTTTTTCCTTAGAAAATTCCATTTCCGGCCAATTTTTTGGCTGAAAAACACGAGTGTTGGAAATCTGAAGAGATACATGGCTTCCAAAGGCATTAGATCAATCCGTGCCATCATTTTGGACATCCCAACACCCTCAAAGCCTCCTAAAACAAGAACACGAAGACTCCACAGAGAAAATTCCCCGTTTTTCCTTAGAAAATTCCATTTCCAGCAATTTTTTGGCTGAAAAAACACGAGTGTTGGAAATCTGAAGAGATACATGGCTTCCAAAGGCATTAGATCAATCCGTGCCATCATTTTGGACATCCCAGCACCCTCAAAGCCTCCTAAAACAAGAACACGAAGACTCCACAGAGAAAATTCCCCGTTTTTCCTTAGAAAATTCCATTTCCGGCCAATTTTTGGCTGAAAAGACACGAGTGTTGGAAATCAGAAGAGATACATGGCTTCCAAAGGCATTAGATCAATCCGTGCTATCATTTTGGACATCCCAGAACCCTCAAAGCCTCCTAAAACAAGAACACGAAGACTCCACAGAGAAAATTCCCCGTTTTTCCTTAGAAAATTCCATTTCCGGCCAATTTTTGGCTGAAAAGACACGAGTGTTGGAAATCTGAAGAGATACATGGCTTCCAAAGGCATTAGATCAATCCGTGCCATCATTTTGGACATCCCAGCACCCTCAAAGCCTCCTAAAACAAGAACACGAAGACTCCACAGAGAAAATTCCCCGTTTTTCCTTAGAAAATTCCATTTCCGGCCAATTTTTGGCTGAAAAGACACGAGTGTTGGAAATCTGAAGAGATACATGGCTTCCAAAGGCATTAGATCAATCCGTGCCATCATTTTGGACATCCCAAAACCCTCAAAGCCTCCTAAAACAAGAACACGAAGACTCCACAGAGAAAATTCCCCGTTTTTCCTTAGAAAATTCCATTTCCAGCAATTTTTTGGCTGAAAAAACACGAGTGTTGGAAATCTGAAGAGATACATGGCTTCCAAAGGCATTAGATCAATCCGTGCCATCATTTTGGACATCCCAGCACCCTCAAAGCCTCCTAAAACAAGAACACGAAGACTCCACAGAGAAAAATTCCCCGTTTTTTTTCCTTAGAAAATTCCATTTCCGGCCAATTTTTTGCTGAAAAACACGAGTGTTGGAAATCTGAAGAGATACATGGCTTCCAAAGGCATTAGATCAATCCGTGCCATCATTTTGGACATCCCATCACCCTGAAAGCTTGCTAAAACAAGAACACGAAGACTCCACAGAGAAAATTCCCCGTTTTTCCTTAGAAAATTCCATTTCCGGCCATTTTTTGGCTGAAAAAACACGAGTGTTGGAAATCTGAAGAGATACATGGCTTCAAAAGGCATTAGATCAATCCCTGCCATCATTTTGGACATACCAACACCCTGAAAGGCTGCTAAAACAACAGCACGAAGACTCCACAGAGAAAATTATTCGTTTTTCCTAAGAGAATTCCATTTCCGGCCATTTTTTGGCTGAAAAAACACGAGTGTTGGAAATCTGAAGAGATACATGGATTCCAAAGGCGTTAGATCAATCCGTGACATCATTTCGGACATCCCAACACCCTGAAAGCCTGCTAAAACAAGAACACGAAGACTCTACAGAGAAAATTCCCCGTTTTTCCTTAGAAAATTCCATTTCCAGCAATTTTTTGGCTGAAAAAACACGAGTGTTGGAAATCTGAAGAGATACATGGCTTCCAAAGGCATTAGATCAATCCGTGCCATCATTTTGGACATCCCAGCACCCTCAAAGCCTCCTAAAACAAGAACACGAAGACTCCACAGAGAAAATTCCCCGTTTTTCCTTAGAAAATTCCATTTCCGGCCATTTTTGGCTGAAAAACACGAGTGTTGGAAATCTGAAGAGATACATGGCTTCCAAAGGCATTAGATCAATCCGTGCCATCATTTTGGACATCCCAACACCCTCAAAGCCTCCTAAAACAAGAACACGAAGACTCCACAGAGAAAATTCCCCGTTTTTCCTTAGAAAATTCCATTTCCGGCCAATTTTTTGGCTGAAAAACACGAGTGTTGGAAATCTGAAGAGATACATGGCTTCCAAAGGCATTAGATCAATCCGTGCCATCATTTTGGACATCCCAACACCCTCAAAAGCCTCCTAAAACAAGAACACGAAGACTCCACAGAGAAAATTCCCCGTTTTTCCTTAGAAAATTCCATTTCCGGCCAATTTTTTGCTGAAAATACACGAGTGTTGGAAATCTGAAGACATAAATGGCTTCCAAAGGCATTAGATCAATCCGTGCCATCATTTTGGACATCCCAGCACCCTCAAAGCCTCCTAAAACAAGAACACGAAGACTCCACAGAAAAAATTCCCCGTTTTTCCTTAGAAAATTCCATTTCCGGACATTTTTTTGGCTGAAAAAACACGAGTGTTGGAAATCTGAAGAGATACATGGCTTCCAAAGGCATTAGATCAATCCGTGCCATCATTTTGGACATCCCAGCACCCTCAAAGCCTCCTAAAACAAGAACACGAAGACTCCACAGAGAAAATTCCCCGTTTTTCCTTAGAAAATTCCATTTCCAGCAATTTTTTGGCTGAAAAAACACGAGTGTTGGAAATCTGAAGAGATACATGGCTTCCAAAGGCATTAGATCAATCCGTGCTATCATTTTGGACATCCCAGAACCCTCAAAGCCTCCTAAAACAAGAACACGAAGACTCCACAGAGAAAATTCCCCGTTTTTCCTTAGAAAATTCCATTTCCGGCCAATTTTTGGCTGAAAAGACACGAGTGTTGGAAATCTGAAGACATACATGGCTTGCAAAGGCATTAGATCAATCCGTGCCATCATTTTGGACATCCCAGCACCCTCAAAGCCTTCTAAAACAAGAACACGAAGACTCCACAGAGAAAATTCCCCGTTTTTCCTTAGAAAATTCCATTTCCGGCCAATTTTTGGCTGAAAAGACACGAGTGTTGGAAATCTGAAGAGATACATGGCTTCCAAAGGCATTAGATCAATCCGTGCCATCATTTTGGACATCCCAACACCCTCAAAGCCTCCTAAAACAAGAACACGAAGACTCCACAGAGAAAATTCCCCGTTTTTCCTTAGAAAATTCCATTTCCGGCCAATTTTTTGGCTGAAAAACACGAGTGTTGGAAATCTGAAGAGATACATGGCTTCCAAAGGCATTAGATCAATCCGTGCCATCATTTTGGACATCCCAACACCCTCAAAGCCTCCTAAAACAAGAACACGAAGACTCCACAGAAAAATTCCCCGTTTTTCCTTAGAAAATTCCATTTCCGGCCAATTTTTTGGCTGAAAAAACACGAGTGTTGGAAATCTGAAGAGAGATACATGGCTTCCAAAGGCATTAGATCAATCCGTGCCCTCTCTTTGGACATCGCAACACCCTCAAAGCGCGCTAAAACAGGAACACGAAGACTCCACAGAGAAAATTCCCCGTTTTTCCTTAGAAAATTCCATTTGCAGCAATTTTTTGGCTGAAAAAACACGAGTGTTGGAAATCTGAAGAGATACATGGCTTCCAAAGGCATTAGATCAATCCGTGCCATCATTTTGGACATCCCAACACCCTCAAAGCCTCCTAAAACAAGAACACGAAGACTCCACAGAGAAAATTCCCCGTTTTTCCTTAGAAAATTCCATTTCCGGCCAATTTTTTGGCTGAAAAACACGAGTGTTGGAAATCTGAAGAGATACATGGCTTCCAAAGGCATTAGATCAATCCGTGCCATCATTTTGGACATCCCAGCACCCTCAAAGCCTCCTAAAACAAGAACACGAAGACTCCACAGAGAAAATTCCCCCCGTTTTTCCTTAGAAAATTCCATTTCCGGCCAATTTTTTGGCTGAAAAAACACGAGTGTTGGAAATCTGAAGAGATACATGGCTTCCAAAGGCATTAGATCAATCCGTGCCATCATTTTGGACATCCCAACACCCTCAAAGCCTCCTAAAACAAGAACACGAAGACTCCACAGAGAAAATTCCCCGTTTTTCCTTAGAAAATTCCATTTCCAGCAATTTTTTGGCTGAAAAAACACGAGTGTTGGAAATCTGAAGAGATACATGGCTTCCAAAGGCATTAGATCAATCCGTGCCATCATTTTGGACATCCCAACACCCTCAAAGCCTCCTAAAACAAGAACACGAAGACTCCACAGAGAAAATTCCCCGTTTTTCCTTAGAAAATTCCATTTCCGGCCAATTTTTGGCTGAAAAGACACGAGTGTTGGAAATCTGAAGAGATACATGGCTTCCAAAGGCATTAGATCAATCCGTGCCATCATTTTGGACATCCCAGCACCCTCAAAGCCTCCTAAAACAAGAACACGAGACTCCACAGAGAAAAATTCCCCGTTTTTCCTTAGAAAATTCCATTTCCGGCCAATTTTTTGGCTGAAAAAACACGAGTGTTGGAAATCTGAAGAGATACATGGCTTCCAAAGGCATTAGATCAATCCGTGCCATCATTTTGGACATCCCAGCACCCTCAAAGCCTCCTAAAACAAGAACACGAAGACTCCACAGAGAAAATTCCCCGTTTTTCCTTAGAAAATTCCATTTCCGGCCATTTTTTGGCTGAAAAGACACGAGTGTTGGAAATCTGAAGAGATACATGGCTTCCAAAGGCATTAGATCATTCCGTGCTATCATTTTGGACATCCCAAAACCCTCAAAGCCTCCTAAAACAAGAACAAGAAGACTCCACAGAGAAAATTCCCCGTTTTTCCTTAGAAAATTCCATTTCCGGCCAATTTTTGGCTGAAAAGACACGAGTGTTGGAAATCAGAAGAGATACATGGCTTCCAAAGGCATTAGATCAATCCGTGCCATCATTTTGGACATCCCAGCACCCTCAAAGCCTCCTAAAACAAGAACACGAAGACTCCACAGAGAAAATTCCCCGTTTTTCCTTAGAAAATTCCATTTCCGGCCAATTTTTTGGCTGAAAAACACGAGTGTTGGAAATCTGAAGAGATACATGGCTTCCAAAGGCATTAGATCAATCCGTGCCATCATTTTGGACATCCCAGCACCCTCAAAGCCTCCTAAAACAAGAACACGAAGACTCCACAGAGAAAATTCCCCGTTTTTCCTTAGAAAATTCCATTTCCGGCCATTTTTTGGCTGAAAAACACGAGTGTTGGAAATCTGAAGAGATACATGGCTTCCAAAGGCATTAGATCAATCCGTGCCATCATTTTGGACATCCCAACACCCTCAAAGCCTCCTAAAACAAGAACACGAAGACTCCACAGAGAAAATTCCCCGTTTTTCCTTAGAAAATTCCATTTCCGGCCAATTTTTTGGCTGAAAAAACACGAGTGTTGGAATCTGAAGAGATACATGGCTTCCAAAGGCATTAGATCAATCCGTGCCATCATTTTGGACATCCCAGCACCCTCAAAGCCTCCTAAAACAAGAACACGAAGACTCCACAGAGAAAATTCCCCGTTTTTCCTTAGAAAATTCCATTTCCGGCCAATTTTTTGGCTGAAAAACACGAGTGTTGGAAATCTGAAGAGATACATGGCTTCCAAAGGCATTAGATCAATCCGTGCCATCATTTTGGACATCCCAACACCCTCAAAGCCTCCTAAAACAAGAACACGAAGACTCCACAGAGAAAATTCCCCGTTTTTCCTTAGAAAATTCCATTTCCAGCAATTTTTTGGCTGAAAAAACACGAGTGTTGGAAATCTGAAGAGATACATGGCTTCCAAAGGCATTAGATCAATCCGTGCCATCATTTTGGACATCCCAGCACCCTCAAAGCCTCCTAAAACAAGAACACGAAGACTCCACAGAGAAAAATTCCCCGTTTTTCCTTAGAAAATTCCATTTCCGGCCAATTTTTTGGCTGAAAAACACGAGTGTTGGAAATCTGAAGAGATACATGGCTTCCAAAGGCATTAGATCAATCCGTGCCATCATTTTGGACATCCCAGCACCCTCAAAGCCTCCTAAAACAAGAACACGAAGACTCCACAGAGAAAATTCCCCGTTTTTCCTTAGAAAATTCCATTTCCGGCCAATTTTTGGCTGAAAAGACACGAGTGTTGGAAATCTGAAGAGATACATGGCTTCCAAAGGCATTAGATCAATCCGTGCCATCATTTTGGACATCCCAGCACCCTCAAAGCCTCCTAAAACAAGAACACGAAGACTCCACAGAAAAAATTCCCCGTTTTTCCTTAGAAAATTCCATTTCCGGCCAATTTTTGGCTGAAAAAACACGTGTTGGAAATCTGAAGAGATACATGGCTTCCAAAGGCATTAGATCAATCCGTGCCATCATTTTGGACATCCCAACACCCTCAAAGCCTCCTAAAACAAGAACACGAAGACTCCACAGAGAAAATTCCCCGTTTTTCCTTAGAAAATTCCATTTCCGGCCAATTTTTTGGCTGAAAAAAAAACACGAGTGTTGGAAATCTGAAGAGATACATGGCTTCCAAAGGCATTAGATCAATCCGTGCCATCATTTTGGACATCCCAGCACCCTCAAAGCCTCCTAAAACAAGAACACGAAGACTCCACAGAGAAAATTCCCCGTTTTTCCTTAGAAAATTCCATTTCCGGCCATTTTTTGGCTGAAAAGACACGAGTGTTGGAAATCTGAAGAGATACATGGCTTCCAAAGGCATTAGATCAATCCGTGCCATCATTTTGGACATCCCAGCACCCTCAAAGCCTCCTAAAACAAGAACACGAAGACTCCACAGAGAAAATTCCCCGTTTTTCCTTAGAAAATTCCATTTCCGGCCATTTTTTGGCTGAAAAAACACGAGTGTTGGAAATCTGAAGAGATACATGGCTTCCAAAGGCATTAGATAATCCGTGCCATCATTTTGGACATCCCAGCACCCTCAAAAGCCTCCTAAAACAAGAACACGAAGACTCCACAGAGAAAATTCCCCGTTTTTCCTTAGAAAATTCCATTTCCGGCCAATTTTTGGCTGAAAAACACGAGTGTTGGAAATCTGAAGAGATACATGGCTTCCAAAGGCATTAGATCAATCCGTGCCATCATTTTGGACATCCCAACACCCTCAAAGCCTCCTAAAACAAGAACACGAAGACTCCACAGAGAAAATTCCCCGTTTTTCCTTAGAAAATTCCATTTCCGGCCAATTTTTTGGCTGAAAAACACGAGTGTTGGAAATCTGAAGAGATACATGGCTTCCAAAGGCATTAGATCAATCCGTGCCATCATTTTGGACATCCCAGCACCCTCAAAGCCTCCTAAAACAAGAACACGAAGACTCCACAGAGAAAATTCCCCGTTTTTCCTTAGAAAATTCCATTTCCGGCCAATTTTTGGCTGAAAAGACACGAGTGTTGGAAATCAGAAGAGATACATGGCTTCCAAAGGCATTAGATCAATTCGTGCCATCATTTTGGACATCCCAGCACCCTCAAACCCTCCTAAAACAAGAACACGAAGACTCCACAGAGAAAATTCCCCGTTTTTCCTTAGAAAATTCCATTTCCGGACAATTTTTGGCTGAAAAGACACGACTGTTGGAAATCAGAAGACATAAATGGCTTCCAAAGGCATTAGATCATTCCGTGCTATCATTTTGGACATCCCAGAACCCTCAAAGCCTCCTAAAACAAGAACAAGAAGACTCCACAGAGAAAATTCCCCGCTTTTCCTTAGAAAATTCCATTTCCGGCCAATTTTTGGCTGAAAAGACACGAGTGTTGGAAATCTGAAGAGATACATGGCTTCCAAAGGCATTAGATCAATCCGTGCCATCATTTTGGACATCCCAACACCCTCAAAGCCTCCTAAAACAAGAACACGAAGACTCCACAGAAAAATTCCCTTTTCCTTAGAAAATTCCATTTCCGGCCAATTTTTGGCTGAAAAGACACGAGTGTTGGAAATCTGAAGACATACATGGCTTGCAAAGGCATTAGATCAATCCGTGCTATCATTTTGGACATCCCAGAACCCTCAAAGCCTCCTAAAACAAGAACACGAAGACTCCACAGACAAATTCCCCGCTTTTCCTTAGAAAATTCCATTTCCGGCCAATTTTTGGCTGAAAAGACACGAGTGTTGGAAATCTGAAGACATACATGGCTTGCAAAGGCATTAGATCAATCCGTGCCATCATTTTGGACATCCCAGCACCCTCAAAGCCTCCTAAAACAAGAACACGAAGACTCCACAGAGAAAATTCCCCGTTTTTCCTTAGAAAATTCCATTTCCGGCCAATTTTTTGCTGAAAAGACACGAGTGTTGGAAATCTGAAGAGATACATGGCTTCCAAAGGCATTAGATCAATCCGTGCCATCATTTTGGACATCCCAGCACCCTCAAAGCCTCCTAAAACAAGAACACGAAGACTCCACAGAGAAAATTCCCCGTTTTTCCTTAGAAAATTCCATTTCCAGCAATTTTTTGGCTGAAAAAACACGAGTGTTGGAAATCTGAAGAGATACATGGCTTCCAAAGGCATTAGATCAATCCGTGCCATCATTTTGGACATCCCATCACCCTGAAAGCTTGCTAAAACAAGAACACGAAGACTCCACAGAGAAAATTCCCCGTTTTTCCTTAGAAAATTCCATTTCCAGCAATTTTTTGGCTGAAAAAACACGAGTGTTGGAAATCTGAAGAGATACATGGCTTCCAAAGGCATTAGATCAATCCGTGCCATCATTTTGGACATCCCAGCACACCCTCAAAGCCTCCTAAAACAAGAACACGAAGACTCCACAGAGAAAATTCCCCGTTTTTCCTTAGAAAATTCCATTTCCGGCAAATTTTTGGCTGAAAAGACACGAGTGTTGGAAATCAGAAGAGATACATGGCTTCCAAAGGCATTAGATCAATCCGTGCCATCATTTTGGACATCCCAGCACCCTCAAAGCCTCCTAAAACAAGAACACGAAGACTCCACAGAGAAAATTCCCCGTTTTTCCTTAGAAAATTCCATTTCCGGCTATTTTTTGGCTGAAAAGACACGAGTGTTGGAAATCTGAAGACATAAATGGCTTCCAAAGGCATTAGATCAATCCGTGCTATCATTTTGGACATCCCATAACCCTCAAAGCCTCCTAAAACAAGAACACGAAGACTCCACAGAGAAAATTCCCCGTTTTTCCTTAGAAAATTCCATTTCCGGCCAATTTTTGGCTGAAAAGACACGAGTGTTGGAAATCTGAAGAGATACATGGCTTCCAAAGGCATTAGATCAATCCGTGCCATCATTTTGGACATCCCAGCACCCTCAAAGCCTCTAAAACAAGAACACGAAGACTCCACAGAGAAAATTCCCCGTTTTTCCTTAGAAAATTCCATTTCCGGCCAATTTTTTGGCTGAAAAACACGAGTGTTGGAAATCTGAAGAGATACATGGCTTCCAAAGGCATTAGATCAATCCGTGCCATCATTTTGGACATCCCAGCACCCTCAAAGCCTCCTAAAACAAGAACACGAAGACTCCACAGAGAAAATTCCCCGTTTTTCCTTAGAAAATTCCATTTCCGGCCAATTTTTGGCTGAAAAGACACGAGTGTTGGAAATCTGAAGAGATACATGGCTTCCAAAGGCATTAGATCAATCCGTGCCATCATTTTGGACATCCCAGCACCCTCAAAGCCTCCTAAAACAAGAACACGAAGACTCCACAGAGAAAATTCCCCGTTTTTCCTTAGAAAATTCCATTTCCGGCCAATTTTTTGCTGAAAAAACACGAGTGTTGGAAATCTGAAGAGATACATGGCTTCCAAAGGCATTAGATCAATCCGTGCCATCATTTTGGACATCCCAGCACCCTCAAAGCCTCCTAAAACAAGAACACGAAGACTCCACAGAGAAAATTCCCCGTTTTTCCTTAGAAAATTCCATTTCCAGCAATTTTTTGGCTGAAAAAACACGAGTGTTGGAAATCTGAAGAGATACATGGCTTCCAAAGGCATTAGATCAATCCGTGCTATCATTTTGGACATCCCAAAACCCTCAAAGCCTCCTAAAACAAGAACACGAAGACTCCACAGAGAAAATTCCCCGTTTTTCCTTAGAAAATTCCATTTCCGGCTATTTTTTGGCTGAAAAGACACGAGTGTTGGAAATCTGAAGAGATACATGGCTTCCAAAGGCATTAGATCAATCCGTGCCATCATTTTGGACATCCCAGCACCCTCAAAGCCTCCTAAAACAAGAACACGAAGACTCCACAGAGAAAATTCCCCGTTTTTCCTTAGAAAATTCCATTTCCGGCCAATTTTTGGCTGAAAAGACACGAGTGTTGGAAATCTGAAGAGATACATGGCTTCCAAAGGCATTAGATCAATCCGTGCCATCATTTTGGACATCCCAGCACCCTTAAAGCCTGCTAAAACTAGAACACGAAGTCTCCACAGAGAAAATTCCCCGTTTTTCCTTAGAAAATTCCATTTCCAGCAATTTTTTGGCTGAAAAAACACGAGTGTTGGAAATCTGAAGAGATACATGGCTTCCAAAGGCATTAGATCAATCCGTGCCATCATTTTGGACATCCCATCACCCTGAAAGCTTGCTAAAACAAGAACACGAAGACTCCACAGAGAAAATTCCCCGTTTTTCCTTACAAAATTCTATTTCCGGCCATTTTTTGGCTGAAAAAACGCGAGTGTTGGAAATCTGAAGAGATACATGGCTTCCAAAGGCATTAGATCAATCCGTGCCATCATTTTGGACATCCCATCACCCTGAAAGCTTGCTAAAACAAGAACACGAAGACTCCACAGAGAAAATTCCCCGTTTTTCCTTAGAAAATTCCATTTCCGGCCAATTTTTTGGCTGAAAAACACGAGTGTTGGAAATCTGAAGAGATACATGGCTTCCAAAGGCATTAGATCAATCCGTGCCATCATTTTGGACATCCCAGCACCCTCAAAGCCTCCTAAAACAAGAACACGAAGACTCCACAGAGAAAATTCCCCGTTTTTCCTTAGAAAATTCCATTTCCGGCTATTTTTTGGCTGAAAAGACACGAGTGTTGGAAATCTGAAGAGATACATGGCTTCCAAAGGCATTAGATCAATCCGTGCCATCATTTTGGACATCCCAGCACCCTCAAAGCCTCTAAAACAAGAACACGAAGACTCCACAGAGAAAAATTCCCCGTTTTTCCTTAGAAAATTCCATTTCCGGCCAATTTTTTGGCTGAAAAACACGAGTGTTGGAAATCTGAAGAGATACATGGCTTCCAAAGGCATTAGATCAATCCGTGCCATCATTTTGGACATCCCAGCACCCTCAAAGCCTCCTAAAACAAGAACACGAAGACTCCACAGAGAAAATTCCCCGTTTTTCCTTAGAAAATTCCATTT